>OX393565.1:3046070-3122402 GCA_947652115.1 Blastomussa wellsi | reverse complement strand
CTGCAAAAATGGTACACAAATGGCCCCAACTTAGCACAAAATTATTTTCGATGGATAATGTTTGATTTTATGTGCAGGTAAAGGTTGCTGGCGGTAAAGCTGCAGATGACAATCCCGAACGGTATTGTGGGTAGTTTTAAGTTCACGTTTTCAGCTATCAGTTTCTTTGCGGTTTTGATGAATTTAAGAATTTATTTGACTTATTAAAAGTCCTTGTTTACCTAATACCATATTGCCTTTCGGGATTGTCGCGAACACATGATAATGTCGACTAACCGGTCGACGATCAACACCGCCCGAGCAAAATTGTTTTATGCATCTTAAAAGGGTTTCTGAAATACTTACAATGTTTTTATGTGATTGTAAAAAGGTGCTCGTGACGTTTTAATTCAAATGTAAGGTGCTCTTTCGCATCAGTACTAGTCGCACTTTTAAGGGGTGTATGTAGTTTTAAGATGATGCGTGTTTGTTACATTATGTGATAATTAATTGCATGTGCAGGGTTGGCGCGGGGAGCTGGGTTGGCGCAGTGGTGAGAGTGCTCGCTTTCCACTAATGTGGCCTGGGCTGAGTTTGTTGGTTCTCTTCTCTGCTCCGAGAGGTTTTTCTCCGGAAGGTATATGTCAATAATATAATTAATTACTCAGTAATTAAGAATAAATGCCTTGTTAGTTTCAACAGACCTTCTCTTTTTGAGGAATGTTGCAAGGTGTATTCAGAGACAAATGTCAAACGATTTTCTTGAGTTCTTAAGTTAATTTAGTTTGTATGTTCCATTAGCCCATGTCTAGCCCCAATATTGCTCATCCACTCGAGGCTAACAGTGCGAAAGGAGAGAACGTTTTAACGGAAATTTATAGATGTGAAATGAAGAGATTAGTGCTCTAGGTCACTGAAGAACCTAGTGCTATAAGATAAATGTTTAAATGTAAATATTTTAAGTGAAATACATGCAAACAAACACAGATAAAGGTGCTGGGATCGATACTAATTAAAGTAAAGTTGCAATGTCTATAAATTTAACGCTCACCGGGGGAACAGATCCTAATATTATTAATAGAAAACTGGAGTCAAATGAAGCATCTGATTAAATTAATTAAAGGTCTGAGCTGCAATTAATTTTAACGTAGGTTTTGCTTCATATCATTTTAATTAATTTCAAATCCAAGATACGACTCGGTACACGTGCAAGCTTACCTCGACCTCAGTTGTAAAGCAATCCGTGTGGTTTGCTGGTTCCAATCACTCGATCACTGCACGAGTTGTGTTTTTCACACACCTTCATTAAATTATTGAAATGTTTTTGACTGAAAATATAAGCGTCTTATATTGCATAATTATTATAGCTCCATTAGTTTATATATGAGTCAAGGGTGTTTCTTCCTGTTTACCCGGTTGCTAAGCAAAACAAAGAGAATTTACACAAAAAGCGAAGGGGAAAATTTGTTACTAAGGAGACAATGACCGACAGGTCTTCAAGGGCTCCATCGCTTTCAATGGGGTTCCGCGTGATGTTATGCTTTGAACTGAAAGATGTCATTATTGCTAGAACATTATGTGCAGTAGCAGGCTGTTTCAACTTCGTCGTATAATTTCTATCGCAGCCGGTTTGAAAGTGTTTCTTTTCAATTTGAGGAAAGGACCTATTCCTCGTTATAAAAATAATTTTTAGGCTCTGTCACAATATTACGTTTAACTCGAAGGATAAGATATACAATGTATAATATTACAAGTGCTAGAAATTAGTTTAGACTAAAGTTTTCAAGCTGCACCAGGGGTTTCTTTGAACGTCGCTTGCATTTTTGGTCCGGCGTTAATACCGACGAAGTGTCATTCTGTGTGAATGAAGTGTATCAGAGCGATCAACATAGAATTTCTTCGTAAAAGACCACGAGCTGAAATTAAATAAAGTAATCAACTAAGGCTTGTAAATCGTTTTAATTGGTGTTCCAAACAAGGTTAAATTGAAAGAGGTAATATTTTGAATGAGTATGCTCAATAAATCACGTAAAAACACTTATAATTGTTTTATATTTACATGTTGGATAACGAAAAAAAAAATGCGCGTACGTAAACGTTATCTTAATTTTAAAATTTTCTGTTATTTCTGATCAAATCCCAACTTCCCCAAAGTGTTGGGACGCGCGGTTACCATATGTCAGAACTGGTGGCAGACTGCTCCATTCATAAGGAGAATTCCTTTGTTAATCAAAATGGTTGGGCCAGATCAGTAAATTTCTTAATTGCATTCACTTTTCTGGTGAAATGTTTATAAATTAGGAAAAATTCCCAAGGCTTACAAGGTAAATCATTTTAAGATCTCACCGTTCAAGCCGGCCACTCTTAGATGGCATCTCAATACCCTTCGGGTCTTTGTTTATTTATTTCGTTGCTATATTACCAAGTTTTCAAAAAATTGGTAACATGACAAGACGTATTAAAGTGAGTAGCATCACACATCAGCCACATTTTTGCCGTTTCATAATGGCGTCATATTCTGTCATACTGTAAAAATATATCAAAGTTATATTGCCCGGCGGAGATCCAAGGATACCCACCGGCCTGTCAAATATTCAGTTTCGTTTATGAATTGAATCATATTTTCATTATTCTAATCTTTCTTGCAAATTCAACCATTTTCGCCAAGTATGTATTATTTCGTCCTCAGGTATCAAAGCTTTCTGTCTAAATGGCTTTATAATATAACTTTGCAAACAGATATTTATTTATTGCAATTTTAACTGTAGACCTTGGGAAATTATCCCTTATGCTTTAAGTCCAAGTAACGCAATTATTCACCATGGTGCACGGGGAAAAACAAGAGCAATATATTTTTCTAATTTTAAAGGTGCTCCTTGAAATTCAAATGAGATATAGACATCACGAAGTGCGAATCAGCGAAACATGCAAATTGTATTGTGGCCATTAATTTCTTTCTTACAAAATATAATCGATTGCTGACTTTTAATCTTCAAGTTCTTTCTGCGTAGTTGATCTTGAGTTTGATAAAATCGACCTTCAAACAGGAACCAAAGTGATAATTATTCACACTTATTGTCAAAAAATCCAAATTAATTTCAGAGTAAAAGGAAATTTCATGTTGTCAACGTATATTTGTTCACCTTGGCGTAATGGAGGCGTTTCCAAGCTACAGGATTTGATCAGCAGGGTATTTTTCGTATATGTTTGATATTTGGCGAATCTGTCGTCGCAGTCGACTACACGAAAACTAAGGACGATGAGAAAAGGTAAGTTTGGGTAATTCAATTGCGCTGCCAACTGGTTGTTCCAAACTGGTGTGCTGTGCAATCTAGGTGCTGATAGAAGCAAGCTGTATACTTCCGAACGCCAAAATTAATTTCACTAGACAGTTGTCTTTAATTATAGCAAAAAACATGGATTCGAAATGTGGCTGCCTCAGAGACTATTTTAATTTAACGAAACAACAAATAAAACACTTTTATATCTCCAAACATTCAAAAGGACGCGTTGCATTGAGCGCATGCTAAATTTGTGTCCATCTTGTTTCATTAATATGACTCGCTTAAATCCACTTTTTCCCTGTGCTTAAGAACAGCTATTATCTTTTTCAACTTAATTTGCATAGAATAGTTTCCTTAACTTGCCTATTTTTGGCTATGATAGTATATTCAGACAAAATGGCAAACGCCAGGCCGAGAGGGAACCTGTGAACGTCGCGCTGATTTCGCGACTGCTTTATTTAATTTTGTAATTTAACAAACATAGCTTTAAGAAAAAAATAAATAAAAGAAACCGTGAGATAAAATGTTTGAGTATCCTTCCCAAAACCGAGCAGGCGATGCGCATTTAGTTCTGAAGTTCTGGCTGAAACGAAAACGCTAAGATACATGCACAATGCATACATGGCAATCCTCTGTTCAGTGCTATGTAATATTCCACCAACTTGCCTTACTTTGAATTACACCTGGTCTAGTTGCAGCAAAATGTCTTGCAAGTTCATCCTCCTTACATCGTACTCTAAAACTCTAATCTAGTACATGCAAACGTGTTTTAATTAATGGCGGCAATCAATCTTCGTGTGCAGATGAATTAGAGACAATAAGTGTTAAATATATATATCTTATTAGACGTTTTGTTGCGTAGTATCGCTGAGTATTTTTACGAGTTGTGCCGTATTTTGACGCGCCCTCAACTATACTGCACAGCAAAACGTCTAATAAGAGATTTATTATCCAACACGCCAAATTGTTATGTCCGTGCGGGCGAATTTCTAACCGGTTCTCTGGAGTACCAATAACGCGTGATATTTGTACTCGTTTTGGGCGTTATTTGTACTCTACGAAGCACAGCTGGATCATAAGATAGTATATGCTCTTTCAGCGAAGTGTATTCACGGATTTATATTTTAATCATCGCATCATCGCGCATTTATTTAATATCAGATTTATATATGAATCCCTTCTCTGGAACAATTTTAGAATTAATAGTTAAACGTTGTGTAAGGAAAGTTAAATAGCTAAATCTGCAGCTCTGCGTCGTCGATAGAAAGGATCAAAGTTTAATTTGTCATTTCTTCTTTGGCATGAACCGTAGGTATACCCTTGTGTTCTACTAACACAGTTCATATATATTTCTGCATTTACTTGCGTTATACATTATCACTATTTTTACAATTGTATTTTAGGAGTGACAGAGATGAGGTTGCCTTCATCGAACGTTTTAGCTGAAGCAAACAGTAGCAGCATCGGTACAGATAAATCTACATCACAGACTGATATGGAACGGATGGAAAATCCTTTTCGAAATTTACATCCTAAAATATATTACAGACAGAAAAAAGCGCCATCTAGGAAACTGATCATAGATAACAACAGGGAACTTAGAATGGACTTGAGAGTTAATATGAAAACGGATCATTCTACCAAATATCCGTATTCATCTTGGCCAATTAAGGCAGATGACTGTTCGGTTGTTAATAGTGAAAAAACAATGAGTGGAGAAGAGTATGGTGGTTTTGTGGAGAACACAACTAGTAGAAAGACATACTCGAGAAAACAGGAAACAGTGGCGTACTTAAACAAGAGAAACATTTACTTATCAAAGGACGTAACTGAAGGAGAAAACCTAGTCCTTCCTTTACTAGTCTTTCCAAGATCTACAAGAGACAATGAACAGTTGATAAATAAGAGCTTTGAACCGTCTAGCAGGAATAACAAAGGACTATTTCCCCCAATAAAGAAGGTAGCAAGTTTTATTCCGTTGGTACAAGAAAAAGAAGAAAAGAAGAAGAGAAAAAGGGTGCACAAGAAAGTCAGGGATACTCACGCCACAAGGGCAGGCGACGAATACTAGTGGAATTCTTGCGCGGCCGCGTACCCTGAGCCAACTATCGATATGAGTAAAACAGGACGCGGTTACCAGGGCATTAGCAATGCCACATATTTCAGCAGCGCGATCGCTGACTTCTTCAGTAACAGAAACTATGTGACGACACAACCGCTAAATGATTGGACATATTGTAACCATGGTGATACTAGAGAGCAGCGAATATATGATTGTGAAGTTTAAGGCAAAATTACATCGATCATCTTTTCTTTAACCTATAATTGGACTGGAAGTATGAAGAAATGTTATTTTTTTTCAAGAGATTAACCACCAAGCCTGGCAAATACAGGCGGCCGTCAAATAGAACAAAGTAAAATACACAATCAACTAGCAAAATATGTATTCCACTGAGTTATGCAATAGGGTCTTAAAAACTATGCTGAACTAAGGACTGTGTTTTCAAAAACAGTAACAATAAAAAGCAGATTTCAACTGCTTTAAATGTGCACAATTACCGAGCGTTCTTGTTAAAAAAGTTTCCCGATCTCAGGGACGGCGGAGCCTGGGGGGGCTTCAGCCCCACACTTTTTACGACAATGACAATTTTTTGTTTTAGTACAAGGTTCGTATTTACAAAACTTCCAAAAATATTGCTGTAGCACAAAGAAATATCTCATAGAAAACGTTGAAAATACCATTTCAGAGCCTCTAGATTTCAAAATTTTCTGGAGGAGGATGACCCCCCTCGCGCCTCCGGCGCTCATTTTCAAGCCCCCCACCCCCCCCCCCCCCCCACTTTCAAATACGCTCCGCCGTCCCTGGATCTACCTTCCATCTAGGAAAGGAAAGGCCCCAAAAGAGACCGAGAGGAGGAATTGTTTAAAAAATAACTATTTTACTAGAGAGGGGGTCTTTAAAGAGAGGGGAACGTAATAGATTATTTTAGGTTTTTTTTTTCGAACAAGGAGAAGCAGTTAGGCAATAGACCATTTCGTGAAACTCATTTTCATGAATGGTTTCGCACTTAGACTGGTATTCGTCAACTGGATTGAATTAAAGAAGGCATGTTGGCAAACCTCAAAATGTTTATTTCTTCTGAAATTAACTGAATCAGAAAAGGAAAACGTGTCTCTTCTCCTTCTCCTCTCGTTTTTCTGTATACTGATGTTTCAGATAAGTCTGAGGTTGTCGTTTCTTCTTATGTTACTCGTTTCTGTAGTCTTCCCACAATTGTCACCGATTAATCTTTATCGTGTCTTCCAACAACTTATTAAACTTCATGCGTGAATCACATATTTATCTTTTTCTTGTTGCAAATTTTACCTTCTTGTCCCTCCCAGACCTATATCCGTGTACTTGAAATGGACTGGGGCCAACAACGAATCAGCTCGCTTAAAGCGAGCTCCCTGTGACTGCAATGTTTTTATCTCAACGATTCATGGAATTTTTCTATAGTCCCTGCGTATTGGACAAAGGCAGAATGCTGCAGTAAGAGTAATAATCGAAAGGCCAATTAGAGCAATGGGCCACAAAACATTATGTAACACAACATTTTTGTAGTCTTCTTTGCTGTGGTTCTCGTAAACCACTTCATTCGGGACTTTAGGATTGCGATAGTACTTGTATGTCGACCCAGGCTTCCCCTTTTGCAGCTGGAACTCTTCAAGGTTTTTTCGGCTGGGGTCTGAGTCTAAGTGGCAGATTTTTGGACCAATCTCGTAGGAACACTGCAAAGTACGAAAATCATACAATTATTATATACACAATGTCAGATATCGTAGGTTACACCGTAACGTCAAAAGCTTTTTTCTGGTTTCCATTCAATATTCAGCAGGCAGCGTGGCCAAGTGGCTTTAACCCTTAGAGTATTGAGCGCGCATATATGCGTGGTCGTGCTACTTGTACCGCTTGTGACGTCACAGTTTGCATGTCAGCGGACTTTTGTAATAAGAGCTGACGTTTCGAGCGTTAGCCCTTCGCTCCGAAGAAGCTCTGAATCTCTTTACGGTGGCCAGTTCACATTATCAACCCAGTTACCCCCTCTATTCATTTTTTGTTATAAGAAACTGATGCAGCTGGGACATGTCTTTGCACACGACTTTCCATAATGAGCATCGAAATCATTTTGACAGAGCTAATGAAAAACACCCTGATCAGTTTTGGTGCAGTACTCGTGCACAAAGCCGCCAATATACCCATAGTAGATCTGGGCCTTCTTTCCACAGCTTACCTATAATCTAGAACGAAACTTTTCCAGCAGCTAGAGAGGCTGTGGAGAGTAAAAGGTAGCGAAAAAAGCAAGGCCGAGAAAAAGGAAAGGAAAAGGGGCAAGAAAACATTCAGAACGATTCATCATCAACAAAAAATTGGGCGATCAGGTATGTTAAGTCTTGAAAACCCTGATAACAATTGTGAAGTGAAAAATAATATGTATTTTACGTTTATTTTAACGGTGTGTTTAATACTCGGCACTGATTAAAATGCGACAATTGCTATCGTTTCAGGAAGTCAGGATATGAACTCACGATGACCTCAGCATTTAAGTCTGTTTGCAAAAATCTATGATTTCGATCAGGAAACTTGTTTTGAACAAATCCTATTCGCGGGTCAGAAAATAGACACGGAAATTATAAACATCCTACCAGTGCTCGGACCCCATGTACTGCAAGTGTGTAATGAATACGTCTCGCGCTCTCGGTTTACATAAATAAGCCGAACGAAAAGCAATGGAAACGGTCGGAAGTCATACAATGGAGCTTATCATGAAACGGTGGACTTCATTAGGAAGTTCTTGCTGGCCTACCCTGAGTTAAGCTTGACAACAAATTAGTTAGTTTTCAAAGATAGAGAGGAGCTAGAAACAGACGGTCTATCTGTGTATGAAACAATATTTTTATCGTAAACTCCATTTACTAAGCTTTCTCCTGATGTATAGTTTGTTAGGGTTTTATTGAAACTAGCGCGCGTACGAATTTTTCCCAAAGGACACGGGATCCGCGAAGGTGGGAAGTAGTGTCCCCACGCGATTACCTCGAAATCAGTGAGTTTACATGATAAAACGATATTCTTCCTCACGTATGCTGATTAGGTCTTACAATTACATGTCCTTTGTTGATTTCTGGAATTGGTCAACATCGAGGAGAAAGATCTGATTGATTTCAGAAGTTCAGAAACAGTCGAGTGATCGAGTGTAATGCGCACGAACGTGCATAGAGCACGCGACTCACCTGGTAGCGCACACAACCCACAACAACCCTCTGGCGGGGATGGGGAGAAGAAAAAGCGAGAAGAAAGAGGAGGGATAAAGGGTCCAGTTAAGAGGACCCACCCTTTCCCCGAACCCGCCACCGCCGGTCAAACGTCTGTTTCCTTTCGGATGATATCATTTGCGATGAATTCGGGTTGGCATGACTCAACATGCTCATGAGGTTATACAGTACAGTAAAGGGGGTCTGTCACGGATGACCCATTTTGAAAAATATAGCTTATTTTTTTTTCAAATTTGTCACTTCCTATCCTTCTCAATCTTCCTCATTCAAAGCCATCCTTGTTTCGCGTAATTCTACTGGTAGCAGTTGCTATTGTTTTAGGTACTAGGGAAATTGTTGCAAAATTGCGCTCAGCTGTACGCATACATAAAGGATAATTTAATCGCCGTATAATTTTTAATATATGACCAAATGTATGATACAAGAAGTTATCAACCTCGCTTTTCAGATATCTATGAAAATGTTACCTTGTCGTGCAAGTGATACACATCTTTTCGCAGCAAATATCCAGTTTTTTTACCACTAGCAACACTTCTGTTCTTGTTTTCGAATTCACCATCTCCACACTGCACATAAACTTTAAGGCATCGGGAAGTTGTGACATCTGTACTGTCTTCCTGAACACAATCGGTACAATTGCCCGCTTCGCACGATATTTCGCTGTGTGTCACACGGCAAGTCGTTTGCTGGAAGCTTAGGCCTTTCTTAGCCGGCACCACTTTAGTTGCAGACAAAACCACCAGGCTAACAAATCCCGCAACAAACATTAAACTCGCGAATAGTACAGTGAGTTTTAGGTAGTGAGCATACATCTTGACCTCAAGACTGATCGACTTGCACAAAAAAAATGTTTGAAGTTTCCAAATTAAATCTGTATTGTTTTTGTTATTCTGACCCTGTCCGTTGGGATTGCAGTAATAGAAAAATTTATCTGCCTTTCAACTCTGGATTATATTTTGCTTCTGGTGTGTGTAAATTGTTTTGTGACGTGCTTCCGTATGTGTCCCACCCGCCTTTGTTCATCGTGGCCAATGACGTAAAATGAACAGTGAATGAAGCAGGTTCCAATCTGTGCTTTATTCAAAAAAGTCGCTCATGTTTTTTTCTGTGCCAATGTACGCTTTTTATGTAGGCCTTAGCTCATTTCTTCAAAAGCGGTCGCAATTTTAATTTTGATTTGCCGGATAACAAATGACAATAGTGATGTAAGACTCTAAAAAATAATTAATGGTTATCGAAACAGCACGTGCATGATTCAGCGTTCCCCATGATCAATCGTTGTTTGTTTGCTGTACAAGTATATAAGGACGTGCTCCAGGAAATGCTGAATTGAACTAGACAAACTACACTGAAGCACTAAATATTCACCCGTCCAGAAAGAAACATTACTACTACTGAGAAAACGCGCTCTTAGGCATATTTGGATTTGGAGTGCGAGTGTAATGTTGAGACTTTTTATGGGAAGTAGCAAAAAACCCGAGAACGTTGACTGAGTTGGACGACTTTGAAAAGCGTGATTGGAAATTCAACTCAATTCAGCGAGATATTTGTCAGCAATAAGTCAATCAAGTGATAGTTGTTGTGCAATCGTCACGGCATGAACCGAATGTTCATACAGAACATTATTGCATAAGTTGAACTGAAAATTAAACCGAAAGATATAAAAACAAATTCCCATCATGTGATCCTGTAGTCATATCTAATAACCGTGGGCGGAGGAGGGGTTGGTTCGTCAGAGTGCAGTATTACCCCCCTCCGCCCCTCCAATATATCGGCTGCTATATTGAAGAACAATGTCCGATGCTGAAAGATTGTCCGACAAATGGTCAGTTGGCTCAGAAGTGAAGCTTTGAGGACAACTGTGAAATTTTGAGGTCAATCTTTCAACACAGGGCATTACCCCCCAATACACCAGTAAGCCAGAATGGGGTTCAATTATTTTATAAACTTCCGATTAATTAACGCAACGCGATTAGGAAAATCGTACACCGATAATCACGGCGTAATTACGGTCAAGAAGTAAATGCAAATTAATTACCGGGGCCCAGCCGAAGGGCCCAGCCGAAGGGCCCAGCCGAAGACTGGCACCGGTCATAAAATTCAGACGGTTTCTGTCGTTTTTTCAACGTTACGTTGTTAGGGATATATCGCTGACTTGAGATATATCGCTGGCTCGTTACTTTTGGGAGTGCTCGCTGGCTCATTGAAATTTTATCCGCCAATTTGAAAAGCATGAGGCATGGAGGACAGTCAAGAGAAAGATTATAGTTTTTTGGGGAACGACACGTCCCCAACCTTCACGATGCACTAGTTTATGAGCGAAAATTTAAGAGTGAATATTTGGAGAGACAAATTTACGAGCGATTACTTAAGAGTGAACCTTCCATCGTGAAACTTATCGAGAATAAGAGTGACTTATCAAAGCTATCTACATTGAGTGAACCTTCCATCGTAAAATTTATCGAGAATCAAAGAACAGGGGGGAGGGCTGCGAGAGATTAACTATATTTATGCAATCCCGTGTCCCACTGGGCTCCGGTAAGTTCCACGTAGTGGTTCTAGTTGACATAAAGTTAGAGCTAAAAGAGGACTTTGTTTGATTTGCACTCCTCAATAAAATCGTGCGACGGATATCAAATCGGACGGGGTATGTCGTTTGATACTTGTCGTCCGCTTTTGGACAACGTGATGTTTTGTGTCCAATGGGCGCCCGCCAAACCTAATCGATGGTTTAAATAAAACGGACAAAATTCCTCGCTCCTCAATATAATGATTCTGCCAGTTCCTTGAGCCGTTCTATCGAGGCTCCGCTGTATTCTGCGCTGACAAAACCGCCAGCTACGTAGGCAGGTTACTTCAGTCAGTGTAAAAAGTACACTTTATAATATTCGAGTAAACACGCTGTCAAATTGGCCAATTTAAAACTATTTATTTACAACATATTACAAATAGTTCTTTTTTTCAGTACGACGTCAGAAAATGCTGAGAAATGAGTGGATAGTGTGGGGTGTCAACTCTAATAAGGCCTGTTTCGTTAGAAAGAAAAAAACAATGTTCTTCCGGGAATCTGAATATTTTGCCGGGAATATTGGGAGACTCAGAAAATTTTCGGAGAAACATAAAGTAAGGTAGCTAAAATTTCAGGAAGTTTGAGATGTTTTCGAGAATCTTTACAAACAAGACAGGAGGATATTCCAAATCTTCGCGACGACTTTCAGTTACAAATAGTACTGCTCAAACAGCAGCCCCCACCCCCCACCCCCCCCCCCCCTCGCTACCCATATTTCTTTCAGAAGCGGCCTTGTAAAAACGAATTCTATATTTAGCTTTACTCGTCGGCAAGTCCTAATATTTAAATTCACGGGATCCTAGTCTCATAGAGTCTGCTGTAATGGCGATGTTGACCCCTCCAGTCTTTCGTATCCATTTTGACGTCCCTTGGAGAAGAAACAAGCTGCAACTACAGTGATACCCACAGCCAGTAGTATAACCCCCAGCGGCCACATCACATTTTTCAGTACCATTTTGTTGTAAGCTTCCTTTGAAGCTTTCTTGCGGACTATTTGTGCGGGATCTTTCGGGTTGTAAAAGCATTGCAGGGGCGAGCCAATAGGATTGCCTTTCTGAAATGACTGCAGCAGTTTGGTGTTGTCCTCTGTCTTGTCATTGCACTGTTCGGGTTCATAAGTACACTAATGGCAAAGCACAAAAAATAACATTAAAGCAAGTCTTGGTTTGAAAGGTCGCTCGCGCCGGGGTCAACTGCCGAACCGGAAATGAGAAGCGGAAACCTTTGAGAATAGCCTGCGTGGCAGGTGTCCGAAGGGGAGGGAGATGGGGGAAAAAACCAGCGCGCGGGGAGGACTCTTTCCCTTCGTCCCTTCGCCCCGCGCGCTGGTTTTTCCCCCATCTCCCTCCCCTTCGGACGCCTGCCACGCAGGCTACTTTGATAAAGTCAAGGTCCTACTAGTTACTGGTCCTAGATATGTCATAGATATTACTATGTAAAGGCCAAAAGGAAACAAAAACACCATTTGCAATTTTACACGATCATTAGAATTCTCACGAATTCTATGCCAAAGTCATGTAAACTGCACGTAATTCTTTGCCCTGACAAAACCCCGATGCCTCTTGAAGTCTCGTCTACGCTTTAATAAGGTCGCGGTAGGGAGGAGGGGGTGGAGGTGGGCACGTCCGCTAAATGAGGAGAGGGGATAGATATACTGCAAAGGTTACCCTGAACTACTGTCGCTTTGCGTGGGTTCCTGCCGGGCCTGGCCTGATTAAACCTTATGTTATTCCGTGATGATCCACAAAGCCCCACAAAGCCTGAGTTTCGTGCTTTGAGAAACGCATGAATAGCGAGAGGAAACAGGGTACCGCTGGTTTCCACTGCACGTTTTCTTGCGCGCACCCACCAGTATTCAAGTTGTGCAATGACCGAGAAACATAATTCGTTATTGATCATCACCTACGTTATACAACAAAGCCAGCGGTACTTGAAAGGTTGAAAGCTGTCTGATTAATTCCAAAGCGTACCGGGCGCGAACGAAACCTTTGCAAAACATAAATGTACAAATAGACAACACGCTCGGTGTCGTGCAAGTTTTCTGGGTGAATATTGATAAGAAGCACAGATCAAATTCATTTTCTGCAGACAATGGGAAATATAAGGTCAATTGTGTAAGTCATTTACCTGGTGGTATTAAAATTGCGAAATGTCCATGTAGAACGTGCTCTTGCAAAATTTTTATTAAAATATATTTTTACAGTTATCACATCGAACAGAAAATTACTGAACTGAAGCAAAAGTAAATTTCGTTTATGCTGAACTAATATATAGTTCCAGCGAAAAATTATATCTCAGACAAAAACTGTATACAGTACGGTCAGTACGTACCTTTTTCTGTAGGCTGTAGAAATCTTTGAGTAACAAGTGGGCCTGTACATCCTGCGAGGAACTGTTTTTCGTCGCGCCTTTTCCACACACAACGTAGACTCTTAGGCATGGATAACTTGAATCGTCATGTTTTTCATGCGGGCATTTTGCTTTTCCGTTCATATCACCAGAAGAGATTGTACAGTTTATTGCTTTAAGGTTTTGCTCCTCGCGTGCTGGGAAAACTTTCTGTATCGTGACAGCGAGCAGGCAACTTACACCGATAAGAAATGTTCCTGCTCCAAGCAAAACTGTTAATTCTAATCCGGTGCAGCGCATTGTCGATGACTAGATTTAATTATTTTCCAAAAAACCTTTCCTTGTTTTCCCGCTCAACACGAACAAACGTGAATCGGCGCTAAGATCGCGTAAGAGAGGTTGTAGTTGTGTAATGCTGCGTTTTATATATTTCAATAAACTGAAAGCTGATATCTTTTTGTCTTGCACGGCTGCATTAGAACAAAGAATTACGTCAACAAAGCGGGATTTGACGTGACTGACCGGTGCAAAGGAAAACATACTGTGAAAATTTCGGTCACGTTTTGTCAAATTGAGATTGGAGAGTCTTCTAACGTTATGGATAAAATTCATGCCTGCTTAACTGGTAGTATTAAAAATGAAGTACTGTACTCGAAAAGACCGACGCATGAAGCATCCCGATGTCGAAAACGAAGTACACGCGAAGAACTCGAAAACGGAGCTGGGACACCCCAGGGTTCTTGATGATCGCGTCCATTATATGCCAGCCTAGCCTGCAAGCAGGCACGCCTTTCACGGCACCTTTGGCACACACGCGACACACGAAGGGAAGCTATCGAGAAGCGCATGATCAGGCGAGGCGCCAAGCTCTGCAAAAAATGCGAACTCCGGCGTTTAAAGGAGCTACGTCACGATAAACCTAAATTACCCTTAAAATAATAGTTTGCTAAGGAAGAAAAAACACCAAAGGAGTGATACTAAACCAAACAGGAACAAGAATGGCTGAGGATGGAGAAAATTGAAAATTAAAGGATTGCAAATGACGATTTTGAAAGAATTAGGCTAAATTTTTCAAAGTACGCGAACGATGACGTGGCTCCGTTTAAGACTAACCCGGCTCGTGCAGAGGTAAGATGCGTAGTAGCCAAATGGTTGAAGCTCCGACCGGGGCACTGCGTTGTGTTCTTGGGCAAGACACTTACTCTCACAGTGTCTCTCTCCACCCATGTACCCAGGTGTATAAATGTGTACCGGCGAAATAATGCTGTGGGTAACCCTGCGATGAACTAGCATCCCATCCAGGGAGGAGTAGAAATATCCCTAGCTGCTACAGAAAGTGAGATAAGCTCCGGTAGGATGGGCCACTTGGCACGAGGCTTTTCCTTTTGTTTCACGCAGAGCACGATTGGACAAAGACAGTATAGTCATTCTCAGATAAACATCTGATTTTCGGACAACGCAACGGAAGGAATAATAAATAATAATGAATACGATATTTCAAAATAACTGTTTTTGAATTACCACAGTTTCAGTGACTTTGCTTGTAGTTTTGCCCCATAAATTCCCCATCAAGCGATACAGCATAATACTATATAAAAAGCTAGCAACACTTTAATCTAAGCTGTGCTATGTCACAGTTGGCTGGTTCTGCAGAGAGACGAGGCGAAATAGGGGAAAAATCACTCGTGTCATGTTGATAAACTCGTCTTTCATGTATAATTTACCGAGCTGAAAATTTACCATCACCCTCATTTGCCACAACTCATGATGAAATCGACATTGCTGGACCTGGCAGTATGCGGGACGCATGTCACATAAGAACTCAGTAAAAATGACCTAGCTATCCAGGAGTTCTCGTAGCTCATTGGATAGAGCGCCCGCCCGGTGTTCGGGAGGTCATGGGTTCGATTCCTGTAGGGGACTCAGAATTTTTCTTTGTCCCACGCTCGTGTCATGTTGATTAACTCGTCTTTCATGTATAAGCATTTTTATTTAACGCCGGTCACTAAATATGGAAACGTCGTTTTATAGCGGTAAATTATCAGTTTGGATCAGCTCAAATGTTACCATTTTTCTTTGCTATGATTACACTCGAATACCTTTTACTGGTTATTCGCCTGTATGCCGAGAAATCGAAGGCAAAATTTTGTTTAAATAAAATTCAGTCGTGTTCAAAGAGCTCTTTGATTTACTTTAAAGACAAAAATATTAATATGCTGCACAGTTTGTGCCTCACACAGGTTTGTTAATTATCTAAATTATAATTAAAGGGATCCTGTGTTGACACTACAAAAACGATTCAAACGGCAGGTAACTTTAATTTGTAACAACTCAGAGGTGTCTGCGAATATTTGAACATGGAACTTTCGCCTTGGATAGGAACAATTTACATTCTGTTAAGCATTGCTACTTTCAACGTACCAATACTAAATTGCCAGAGTTTTCAAAGAAGTAACTCTCGAGGAAGTTTTGCCCATTTTGTGGGCAATCCGTTTACAAGACTAACCGCCTCAGTGCTGGCAATATTGCAAGTTTCGAGTCTTGGCGAATGCACTTTCGAATGCATCAACAATCATGACTGTTTCTCTGTTAACTTTGGTAATCAAGCCGAAGAAGGAAAACATTCCTGTGAGTTGATAAATACAGACAAGTTTACCCAGCCAGGCAAGTTTGGTATCAGTCAGGATTTCCACCATTACAACATGAAGGTAGATTGAAATTTACTTGTATCGAAGACTTACTAAGCAAACAAACTGCTTCGTTGTATACGTCCTAATTCGAGAGCGGAACGCAAGGCCTTGGCGCGACACATAAATTATTTCGTCAAAGTTACAAAAATAATTTATCGACATATTTACTGAGAAATTGCAGTGAGAAACTATGAAAATCTGACCTGAAAATGAGTGATAAACAGGCTGGGACTTGTCGGTTTTTACGTACGTACATACGTACAGACACACAGTGTATTTGAGGAACAGAGTTCATTTATATGATTGCCTTTGAACGTAGCTTTTAAAAATGGAAATCTTTCCATTTCTGTTATTTGTAATTATGGTATCCTTTAGTGACACAGTCGGTTATTTGTCTGACTTCGTTTGCATACAAATTTTAAAGGACTTGTTATTATTTATGCTATTCAAAGAGGAAACGAAGTAAATGTGTGTCTGAGGTTGAGTTCCATTGTTCCATTTAAGGTACCTTTAATTTTGATATAATATCCAGAACCTTTAATTTTGTTAAAAGTAAACTTGTCAGCTACCCGTCAATATCTTTCAGTGCTACAGATAATTATGATGTATTGCCTGCCACCGATTAAGACTCGCCAGCAGTGATGCAGGAAAATCTTGTCGCCGTATATTTTGAGCGGTAGTGCGGGAAAGTTAGATGAGAAAACGAATAATCTTGATTTAAATTTTCCCTGTGTAGCGACCAATAAAATTTGGAATTTTTTTAGTATCGAAGTTACAAAATATTCACCTGCCATGACCAATTTACTAGCAGTAATTGACGTCGGTTCCCCAGGTAGAGGGAATACCTTGTGGGTGACTGTGAATGAGGCCAGCTGCAGCCACAAAACGTCTGTTATATTTGTCTTTTGCAAGCGCCAAAACGTTACCTTAATTTAAATTGAAATAAATAAACAATATTGTTCTGTGACAAATGCCCTAAATTTGTTGTTTCAATTTTTTTCCAGACACCGTGCATATCGAATCCCTGCCGAAATGGCGGAATATGTCAGCCGATCTATGACAAGGAAGATTATCAATGCATCTGTCCATCTGGGAATGTTGTTGGAAAAAATTGTGAAAATTGTGAGTAATAAAGTTGTAACGTAACTGGTAAAATAAAACACTATAATCATGTTAATTTCTAAGTGAAAATGTAGTTCTCATAGGAGAGAACTCGAGCCTCGATCTTTCGCGTTTAAGGCTGAACACCGAAACCTTTAATTTGTATTTATAGAAAATGTTTCCTCTGACAACCGTTCTGTGCGACATGTTTTTGTTCACAGATGTTTTGGCAGCAATATTTTGACTGGCATATTAATTGTCGCAAAAGTATGAATTTTCTCTGTTTTTAATTAAATGACAACCCCCTAAACGGTTTTTATTTACCTTTGAGTCCGTTTCGGTTGTTTGCCGACTGAGGTCGTAGAGGTGGATCCAACATAGTGGATATTTAGAAATTTCAGATCAAATAAAGTTATTCTTGTAACAAATAGCACGTTGTTCCTGAATGAATGTAAAATACAGGGTCGGCAATGGTTTTTACGACTGAATTTGATAAAATTCAGGAGTATTGTAAATAGTTCCCGATCACTCGCTCGGTCGGTCGGTCGTTCCTTCCGTCGATCAGTCGTGAACATTTGAATCCCACTGGGCGTCTGCATACGGCTCACACGTCGGACTGACAATACTGTATATATGGCAGCAATATTTTGACTGGCATATTAATTGTCGCCAAAAGTATGAATTTTCTCTGTTTTTAATTAAATGACAACCCCCTAAACGGTAATAAGGTTTTAACGTAATAATTAGAGGGGGTAATTTTCTATAGAAACTGTGGTGCTGCGTCTGTGGGAAATATAACAACATAATTTGGTTTTATCAACTGGGTTGATAATGTGAATTGGCTACCGTAAAGAGATTGGAGAGTGACGTTTCGAGCGTTAGCCCTTCGTCGGAGCGAATCAAGGAATTGTGAGTCGTGTGTTTTTATAAACAGAAAGATGGAGCTTCGCTATTGGCTGGTGCCTGGTAACGTGAAAACAACGGAATAAATTAGTTGAATGAAAAGCGTTCGTTGATACCGTGAGGATTAAGAGTGCCGATTTGAAAAATAAATTTTTGTTCTAGAGTTTTACAGCTTTCCGTGTAACAGGCACCAGCCTGTTATAAACTGGGCAGAATGGGTATATGGCATATTCTGGTAGAATGCTCAGTAGATATTTAGATATTTTAGTTGAACGTTCAAAATCTGTTTCATTTATCCTTGATCTAGAACATGTACCTTCCCCTTCAGCGTTTTAAGGACTCTGTCACGATTTTGCGCACGCGCGAGCGCCAACTGCCTTTTATCAACTATAACAATAGAACTGTCACTTTGAATTTGTTTTCCCTGTGTGATCTGCCGCCCCTTTTTTGCGAACAGTATAAAAGAAGAGACCGATACAACGCAGATAGAAATAAAAAAAAGGAAAAATGCAGTCTGAACAAGATGAGATCGCCGAAGAAAACAAACATATTTCTAGAGGGGGTAAGTTTCTAAAGAAACTGTGGTGCTGCGTCGGTGGGAAGTATAACAATATAATTTGGTTTTATCAACTGGGTTGATAATGTCAATTGGCCACCGTAAAGGGATTCAAGAGCTGACGTTTCGAGCGTTAGCCCTTCGTCGGAGCGAATTTCTATTTCATCGCACCTATTTCCTTTCCATCGCTATGTAATTATTCGGCCGATGTTGTCGGTTGCGCTTTTAGTGGAAGAGTTGTATTGTCGTTGCACGCAAGACAACTTGCTCGACCAAGTCAGGGAAGAAGCGTGTCGGCTGTCCATGTAAAACGGCGGATAAAAATAGTACTGACTAGTATATCTACGGAACACAGCAAAAGCCATACAAGCACAAGACACCAGTAAGATCACGGTTGAAAACAAGCCTAAATCTGCTAAATCTGTCCTCCGGAAATTGGGTGAATCGCTGGTATTGTTCATATTACGAACGGGTCGTCAAAAGCTGTTACAGGTGTTTTTGCCCTTTTCCACTGAGAAAAGAAATAATGTTATACTGGTATCATTCTCATAGCCTATACCTGAGCAGAGAGAACCAGAGAGCTTGCCTGAAGCCCGACGAAGACACTTGGACTACCAAAGAGTAAAGGTCAGTTTCACCAGTGTTGAAGAACACGATCAGCTTTCAGCTTCTTTCAAGTCTCGTGGATCGATTTCTTTACGTAAACCTACTCTGTTGTTGGCTTCAATTCTTTTCAGTCTTTCTCCGATTTTCGGAACTTTTCCGAAAGCTGCCAGGAGAAAGAAGCCTTCGTCCAGCGCCATTAACGCTTCCCTCCTCTCGAAGCTCGGTCACACGGCATTGACAACGCCAAAAATTCTCGATTTCAGACAAATTGACACTAAGCTAGAACCGTATATCACTAATCTACAATTCTGAGTAGTTTTAGGAGGGTGATATCGAAGTAAATTGAGGACGATGCAAATGGATTTTTGAATGCACTGCATCACTTCTCGAATCTTTTGAATTCAGGGCATCCTGTCCAAAAATCAAACATTGGCGCATGCGCAGAAACGTGATAGTGTTCCTTTAATTTTGGGTATCTCGGGTCGTTAGGTATACCGGTATCATCGGCCACTACACCTCTGGCCCACCCTGAATATACGCCCTCCAAGCTATGTGCCAAGCGTTCTTGAAATAATCTCAGGAATAAGCCATTGCAACAGTTTTTATTTCATACATACTGAGCGAACGACTGTAAGAAAAAAAACATCGTTTGTCCAATGATCAGACATGAACGCTAGTACTTCACAGTGGAGGGCAACAGTCAAGCGCGCGGCTTTCAGTAAGTAAAAATCTCAGTACGCATAAAAAAAATACATAACACCATGGAAAGTGCTTGAGTGATGTTTATTCAGTTGCTGCTGTTCATCTCGTGAATAAAAATCGCTCGTGTGTACTTTCCATGGCATAATCTCTATTTTCTCTCTAACGTTTAAGTGTTATGCAACGACGAGACTCTAGACATCTGCACGAAAGTGATGTTTTCGTGGTATGTAACATCGGCAAACTCAGGGAGCGCTGTGTTATCCGGTTACAGTTCAAATCAGGTCAAACGAGGAGATGAACTGCTGTTTATGGTTACTAGAGGAAGTTTGCCCGACTATGGTAAATACGAGATTATGAAAGTGAAAGACGTTAATGGGCAAGTATAACACAAAGTTTAGTTCATTTATTAATCTCTATAAATAGATGGGTTAACTTTGGCAATTCCTGTTCACTTTCATATAATATTTTAAAACGTTTCATAGAAGAAAATAGATACATTTTCATAAAAAATACATAGCAGCCAGCCAACTTCTTATTTGAATAGAGGGGGTAAGTTTCTAAAGAAACTGTGGTGCTGCGTCGGTGGGAAGTATAACAATATAATTTGGTTTTATCAACTGGGTTGATAATGTCAATTGGCCACCGCTCCGACGAAGGGCTAACGCTCGAAACGTCAGCTCTTGAATCTCTTTACGGTGGCCAATTGACATTATCAACCCAGTTGATAAAACCAAATTATAACGTCTTATTTGGCTCGTGGAGAACAGTGATTTTATGAATGTCGGTTAAAGACTCTCTTTTGGCCAGAATGCTTCGTACGTGTCACCCGAGTAGTTTTGGTATCATACGAAACTTCCGAGGCATTCATATAAATTGTTCGACAGTTGGTGTTTCAATGACAAAATTTATTATTGTTCTTAGGACTGAGGAGAATATTTAATATTTGGTCGTAAATTACTCGTTTGGTACATATTTGAGAAGCTAAACAACTGCTGGTACGCGAAGCGATTTTGGCCATGGCGGCTGTGAAGTTAACTTGAGCGTCGCAAACAAAAATGCTGACGATGTATCTTGTAAATTAAATTGCTCCAATGAAACCGACCATTGGAGCCGAAAGTTTATATTATACCTAGTCGGTAAAAAGTCTACATTGTGACATAGAATAAACGTTGAGCTAAAGATAAGCTTAGGAGAAAATAACAGAAAATACGGCAGTCATATACCGAGTGCTTGTAATAACTGGGGTGCTGTAGTGAGAGGTTTATATGCAAATTATTCAACGCCTCTCCTTCACCAGCTTCGTATGTGCTTGAAATGGGTTTAATCTGACGATTTTGAAACTATTCCTTCTACGTTTCCTTTTGTTAAGTTCTGACGTCACATTAGCTGATACATTTACTCAACGAACCGGTTCAAGTGGCAATTACTTGATTGCCCAATTAATTCCGAGTTACGCCACGGTGATACTGAGAAACCATTGCATCCTAACATGTCGACAGCAGATCAGTGGACATGGCGGCATCCTGGCACTAAGAGCGAAAGCAATGAATATCGATGGAACCTCGAAGATACTAACCACTGGAAAAGGTATGCACAATAGTTACGTTACGCTGGAGTTCCGTGAAAAATCATGAGTCTACCAAATGAACCTCTCTATAATTCTCAGTCATTCACTCCATTGACTAGACTAGATTTGACTCTTCCTAACACATTGAAACCGATCATAAATCCGGACGTTTTCATGTTTTCAAATACACAAAGATAATTATTATCAGAAGGAAGCCAAGTAGGACAGCATAAAAAACGGAACCTTTCAATGGAGAAAGACCCTCGATGTTATCGTCAAAGAAAACCTATAAACTCCTTATTTCAAAGATATCTAAGCCACCTACAGCGAGAAAGAAATTTGAAGACCAGTATACCTCCGAAGATCTCTCTCTTGACTGGAAACTGAAACCATTTATTCAACTCCGTTCAAATGTGCTATTGATACAAAATCGCGAGAATTCCAATACAAAGTTTTGAATAGAATTCTGCCCTTCAACAACTTTCTTTTCTCTTGCATTCTGTAATAAAAAATGAAAATAAAAAGGAAGCCAAGTTAGATATTTTCAAGCATTCATTTTCGAGAACTGGAGTAATTATATGGAACAAAATTCCTTGCGTCAAGAGAGATGAGTCTAAGTCAATTTTCAAGAAAAAAATTCGCAGATTTTTGTCTCAAGCTCTCTCTGATAGGGATGACTATATTGAAGTTGACACTCTAATTCAAATCCTTAAATGTCGCAATTGACTTACTAACCGTCTTTGTCCTTCTTAGCAATTTACTGCTAAACGTTTCTTTTTTTTTTCCTTAATTATAAATTTCAGTTCGTTTGCTTGGTTTGCATGTTAGAAATCAATATGTATGTATATATAACGTAGGGGTCACGAATATATCATTTGTCTACATGTGTATCTCCTCTCATTATTCCACTTCACGTCCCGCCTTGACTAGCAAATGCTAACTGCGGGTTGGGTGAAATTTATTTATTTGTTAATTTTTTCTATATCTAATTGTATGTTAACTTTTGAATGAATAAATTGTTGTTGTTGTTAAAATCCTGTACGTCGCATCCTATTGTCTTTAGTAACTCGATCTACAGAACGTACCTCAGTCACACTTTGCAGGCTACCATCGGATAAACCTCTAGAACAGACTGTCTAAGCAATCGTTCTTAATATAGGTTATAATTAACGGAAAAAATCTTTGAATACTGATATTTTTCATCACATAGACCATACTAAGCAACATCAACAGTTTACGATCATTGTGTTGCGCATCATTAGGGCTATTTCATAAAAACCTAAACTTTTATGTAGAATTTCATAAAGAGATATGGTTCTTAAAATGGATATCTCAGATTTTAAGTTGTGAAAACCTTATGAGGGATGGTATTCACTGTCCTCCATTTGTACATCCTAGGGTTAACAAAAAAAGCACAAACCGCTTGTTTTAGGAAGCGGCAGAATGACAGCCTTCATCTAACTACAACCGCGAGAGGACCCAAGATAACTAGTCTATTGTGTATTGTCTATTGTGTTTTACTACTTAGCTCTTATTAACCGAGCGGGAGGTCTGTATGGGAGAATCTTGACCGAGGTCGTGAGTACAGACCGAACGCAGTGAGGTCTGTACTCAAGACCGAGGTCAAGATTCTCCCATACAGACCGACCAAGCTCGGTTAATAAGATGTTTATTATATGGCTAAACGGAATCTTAAATTTGCTTAACGACACTGCTTCGTTCTCGCTGATGTTTTGTTTGCGAATGGCGATGAGCTGAACTTAAATTTGCAAAAGTCTGGTCGAATCTTTACTTTTTATTCTTGTGAAGCTTTTTTAATTTTCCATTTCGATGGGAAGATAGACCGCGGATAGACCGAAGATAGTCCGCGGTCAATATTGATTTTAGCCAATCAAATTCGTGAATTCGCTAGTTTCCAGTCCACGTGAAACACGGCCATATAATACAGGTTTCCCTCTTTTTTAGGCTTCCGTGGTGGACAAGGCGGTGACTCTCGTGGTGGGGGTGGCTATGGCGGTGAATCTTTTTTACATCTTGACACAGGAAATAATGGAAAGGGAGGCGATATGTACGGGGCTTCATGGCCGGGCTCGACCTCGAATGGAATAGGAAGTGGTGGAGCAGGAGATAACCCTGGTTAGTTCGGAATTTTTTTTTTTGCCTCACTTAACGCGCGATAGGCCCTTTTTATGATCCGGTCACATCGGACAAAATCCGCCATGCTGGACGACAAGTTTGTTATTGTTCCGCACTGGGACTTCCAAAACAAAGAACATTTAAGCTTGACTGGAGAAAGTCGCTTTGTTCTGGATCTCCCACTGCGTAAATTGCATTCTTTTGCATCCCAGCATGGCTGATTTTGTACCATGTGATCGGATCCTGCAAATTGCCTATTCCTAGCAGGTAGTCATCAATACATAAGGTTGTGTGGATAAGCAATTGATATAAAATGAAACTGGACAAACTGTGGAAGACCAATCTACATTTTCGTACCTCATATGTTCAATAAATTTTCAACAATTATCCAGTGAAATCGGGCGGAATATCGCCAGATACTTAGCCGACAAGGCCGTAGAGCGAGTTAGCTAAAATCAGAAGATATCCCACAAGATTCAGCAGGATAATTGTTTTATTATACAACAAACTGTCAACTAAGCGCATTTTACAGCTAGAAGAAGCTGCGGTTATGCGGCGTTTTGCAACACTTCGGACGAATCATCGCACCTTATGTATATCGCCGAATATCTGCCATGTGCAGATTACGGGTAACAATCGCTTCATGACCATCCATGGGCAACGTGGCAATTTTTTGAATGATATTGGTCGATATTCATTGAAATATTTTGCTAGTAAACCACATGGAGATTATACCTTGGCCAAACAGTTGAACAAGTCAAACGGTGAACATACCAAGGGAGGTGTGTTTGAGGAAGGGGGGGGGGGGGGGTTGAGAAATCATATATCATGCCCCATCCGAAATACACGAACAAAAAAACAGAATGAAATTATTGGTCTACCCATATTTATTATCAACTTAAGGTGGCCAAGGAGGTGCTGGAGGATATAACGCCGGAGGAGGAGGGGGTGACTCCAATCAAAATTCAGATGACGGTGCAGGTGGAGGGGGAGGAGGTGGACATTTTTCCGGTGGCGGAGGAGGAGGAGGTGGGGGAAGTTGTGGACCAGATGGTGGACATGGAGGAACAGCATCTACTGTTGTAAGTTAATGTTCTCTTTAAAGGAGCTACGTCATCGTTCGTACACTTTCAGATCCTTTGAAACATTCAGCCTAAACTTTTCAATCTCGTCATTTCCAATCCGTTTCAATCTTCTCCATCCTCAGCCATCCTTGTTTCTTTTTGGTTTAGTATCATTCCTTTGGTGTTTTTCTTCCTTAGGGTTCCTAAATTTTAAGGGTAATTTAGGTTGTCGACTGAAGAAAAAACTCAAAATATCGTGGCCTAGCTCATTTAAAAACATTTGTTTACGCAACTGTTTAATTGTTTGCACTGTGGTCAAGTGGAACGTTTCCATTTAAGTAGTTATGATAGACAGTTTTCAACAACTTTAAGTAGTTGGAAGCAAGATAAGAGAATTTCACGATTCTTGGCACGGATCTTCGAAAATTATCTAGCTTTCATTTGCCCGAGGCTGGTTGGCAAGGGACACATGCAAGTGGGAGAAAATATTTGGACAAAATGTCGAAAGCGGTCAGCTTCTGGCAGCCATTCTTACGGGACATTTCTCGTGAAATATTCTTTCAGCTAACAAAAAATTGTTCCTAAAACTAATGGAAAGTTAACATTTTCAGTCACAATTTGACAACACTATTTTTGGCTCACCAGAATTCATTTACCTATCTTTCCAGATCGGTACATACGCTGGGGGTGGGGGAGTGTCGGCCTGTACTGGGGCAGCTGGCGGGAACGGCGGACAGCAGGGGCAACCTGCGCAAGGTCCTTGTGGTTCAACTATCAGCGGAAGGGCTGGGACCGAGAGTCGTGGAGGCGAAGGAGGTTAGCGAACATCAGGAAGAATTAATATTTCGATCAGTGAGGTCGAGAAGGGAAATTTTGTTGCCGCTGGAGCCATTATGTGGGCGAATACATCTAGATTCCAAATATATTTCTCTGTTTCTGCTACTTTACCGTCAAATTCAATGATGCATGACCCGTTGAATCAAAACTCCTGCGAGCAGTTTGCGAAAGCCTTCCGTCAATCACAATTTCAACCTTATATGGAAAGGTTTTATAAAATGAACGGGCCCTCCATATAAGGTCATAATAAGTTTTGATTGACGGAAGCATATCGCCATCTGCTCGTAAAAATTTTGATTCAAAGGGTCTCGTATCACTGAATTTAGTGGTAATTATATATTGACAGTAAACATTGAATGTACCCAGTTGCTCATTTCATAATGGCACGGAAACTGATATAAGAACTGTCATTGACCGATCAGATCTATTCTTGTTTCAGTCTGTTTGGTCACCAATCGCGACCAGTAATTCATCACTTGCAGAGGGGAGTGAATAGGTTCTCGGATCAACGGATTTAGCCTTAAAAAGCCCATCGATTGCGGATTTCAGCAAAAAATTAAACGGATTCACGGATTTGCAGTGGATCACGGATTAGCTGATCGATAATTTTAGCTCAGCTTAATTCCGGACTCTACATGTAATTAAGTTCGGATCGTGGCCTTGGTGTATCTTCAGTCTTTGACTCAGTGTTATCGTTTAATCATTTTCTGTTTGGCCGAGACCCAAATCACTGCTTTACACTAGAACTGCCGCAAAAAGAAGCAATGAAACGAAACCTCTTGAAAAATTGCCATCAAAAACAGCATCCAATGTTCTTTCAGTGAAACTATTACACAGAAAGTTTTCAAGGAATGTGGATGCGGATTTGAACAAAAATAGTGGCGGATTGACGGATCAGGTGGCCAAAAAGTAGCACGAATTGGCGGATTCGCGTACCGCAATTCAACCCCCTCCTTGCAAAGTGTAATTCTTGTTTGCATAAAGGCCATGATGTTCATCTGATCAGAGCCCATGTTTGATAAAGTATAATTGTGCTAGATCTAGAGATTTAGATTTTTTATTTTTCTACTGTGTTCTCGTTAAACTTATTTAGGCGACTCGTGTGATTCAAACTGGGGAAGTGGCGGAGCAGGAGGTAACTATATACAGCTAATTTTTAAAAAAAAAAAATATTACTAATGTTTTCTCCTTTGTTGTGCCTGAGCGTTTTTGTACAGTAATTGAACCAACGGATCCCTACCAAAAATATAACAACAGTTATTTAGCAAAGCAGAGTGCTTCTATTATAAATAAGTTTAAATCTACTAGCGTTTTATCATGAAATACTGTTCTCAGTATACAGTATATGAAAGACGTATACAGTATTAATATGAAATAATTCATATATGAAATGTGGATGTAGATGAAAGTGAGAGATGACCATCGCAGTGAATTTCCAATTTATGCAATTGGAATAAAGAAGCCTGAAAATTTCAGGGCTTTAACGGGATTCGAACCCGGGACCTCGGCGAATATTGGACATTGGGAGGGAGGTAGAGGTGTTTTCTCATTGAATGTCTAAATTTTAAATATTTTATACGGCAACGTTACTCATTTAAATAATCCCATTTCATTCTTAATGCATGTTATGAACAGTCGCGTGAGGGAGAATCTTGAAGCTTTGTAAAACCGTCTTAGAGGCGTTATAGAAGCTTCCCATTCTATGCGGTTTTTTTTCGAGATTCTTAAAATCCAGTCAAAAACAAAGTGAGACCTCGGACACATCATGTTGCCTAGCAACTACTGTGACGTCATTTTTCGGCTGGCCAATTCGATTCATAAAGACGTACCGGTGGGAAAGGGACAATGACAAGACAGTATGAGACGGTAATTATGATCAGATCGTTATGGGATTACCAGAGAAGAGTTAACTCATGTTAGCTATGTAAATTGCTATATAACTGTCTCCATATTATGTACTGAAATTGTTTTGTCCAATTCCATTATATTTAGGTGGAATGCAGTTTGGCAACACTGACTTCACTAAGCGACTGAGCTACGGTGGGGGAGGAGGTGGGGGAGGTGCTTCTGGTCATGCCGATGATCCTAACCCAGGGGGTGAGGGAGGAAATGGAGGTGGCCTTGTATATCTTCTGCTTGACGATCTCACACTTAATGGCACAATTGAATCCAAAGGTAATAACTTATGTTTCAGTAGACACAAAGATATTTCGAAGAGAAATCTTCGTCGGAGTGGACATACTTTCCGCCATTTTCATTTCGGTGTAATGCATAAATTATCTTTATTTGACCAAGTTTTACATAAATTATTTAAAACAATCAACCAATCAAAATTAAAGTTTCATCGGCGAATCCCAGGGTCTTTTCCCGCCCCGCCCCTAGGCCAGGCTCGTGTCTGATTAAAAAGTCCCGATCAACGAGTTTATTTTCAATGAAACGCTACTGCCTTAAATGGTAAAAACTGAGTTGCATTTCAGCGTTTCGGGCAACATGAAAATATCATGTTTTGTTTCTACTTTCAATGTAGGTGAAGTGGGCGAATGTCTCAATAAAAAATCTCACAGATCTGCCCCAGGAGGGAGTGGTGCTGGAGGAAGTGTTGTTATCATTACGAAGAAACTGCAAGGAGATCCAAATGGAAAAATAGATGTTCGAGGAGGTGTCCCCATAAAATGTGCTTATGGCAATGGGGGAGGTAATTTGATTGCTATTTGGCTGCAAATTTGAAAGATTTTAAAATTTTTCTAGCTTGGTGATTGTCCGAAATTTCTGTAACGTAACAATAGAAGCATTTGATTTTACCTGGCAGACCGTTCCAAAATAATTGCGGGTTTACCTCGGTGTAAAAACCTGTGACTTTTCCCTTTCTTTTTTAGCTATAGTTTTCTTGTTCTATATTGTACTGTTTCGAGGATCTCAGTTTTTTGTCTTGTCCGTTCTTTGTTTTACGTCACTGGTGAGTTTCACAGGCTTTTACACCGAGGATGAACCATAATTGCTTTCACCCTGGCTTGTTCTTTTAAAGTTTCCTCTTGTGACCTTGCAAAAGGGAAATACCAACTCTCACGTATATCATGTTTTGCTTGTTATTCCACGCCGCTGCCAAGATATTTCTCAGCGAAGTAAGATATCAGGTGAAAAATCCAGCCGAAATGCCAATGCCATCTACTGTATAACTTGCACTCTTTGCAAAAAGTTATACATCGGCGAAACAGGGAGACGACTTGGCGACCGATTCCGAGAACACCTTCGTGACGTAGAGAAAGACGACAAAAATGCATCGAAACCGGTCGCGAGACACTTCAATCTCCCAAATCATTCTAAGCAACATATGACAGTCTGCGGCCTTTCCCTTCACCAAGGAAACACGGAAACCCGTAAAACTCTAGAACAAAAATTTGTTTTTCAAATCGGCACTCTTAATCCTCACGGTATCAACGAACGCTTTTCATTCAACTAATTTATTCCGAAGTTTTCACGTTACCAGGCACCAGCCAATAGCGAAGCTCCATCTTTCTGTATATAAAAACACACGACGCACAATTCCTTGATTCGCTCCGACAAAGGGCTAACACTCGATACGTCAGCTCTTGAATCTCTTTACGGTGGCCAATTGACATTATCAACCCAGTTGATAAAACCAAATTATATTGTTATACTTCCCACCGACGCAGCACCACAGTTTCTTTAGAAACTTACCCCCGTCTTCAAAAAGTGTTGACTTTCTATCCCCCGCCTGCTGTACCACATTTACTCATACAGGGCCAGCCGACAACTTAATATAACATTGTAAAGAATAAATGTTAATCCAAAAACTGAAAACAAGCCCATGTTAAAGGAGCTACGTCACGGAAACTGATCTTGAAAAAAACGGGCAAGTTTTTTCAAGTTTGTCGTTTGTAATCGGTCTATATCGTTTTCATTCGAAACAATCCTTGTATAATTTCAGCATTTTATTATCCTGTTGGTGTTTTCCGGCATTAGAAAACTTGCTTTTAGACTTGCTTTTTGATTTCCTTCAATTTGAAAGTAAATGGGAAAATGACTTCAAATGCCATGACACTGCCCCTTTAAATAGACTGTTTAAATTAAAACGGAAATATAATTGTCTAATTTTGATCAAACTTATTCTCGACATATATATCACCATAAAGTTTTCACTCTTTTCGGATCAAGATTTATTAATTCTTTATTACATGAACTTATTGTTATTGTTTCTATTTTGTGAAAATGTGTTACGAAAGGTTGGCTCACATTAACAGTCAGCTCTATTTCTTTAGCCTAATTAGTGTATGAACTGACTCTTATTCAAAAGTATCCGCTTTTTCCAAATCAACAAACTTATAAGACAGCTATGTAATTAACTTCGCAAACGAAGTTTGTTGTTGTAATAATAATATATTACTATTAATAATGCTATTCTTGGTATTATTTTGTCTTTAGGTGGAGGTGGAGGCGTGGGTCGCTGGGTGATAAAAAACGACGACTCGCTCTTGACTTCTGGGTAACGAGCAGATCCTGGCACTCGAAAAGCTGAATGACTTAGTCCCTCGTTATAAAGAGATTCGCGCTGCGATGGATTGTATTATAATAACTAAGATAAGTTTTTGATCCAACTGCAAGCACTCTGATTAGATACATACTGTTTTCAGCAGAATAGGAATTCTGATTTTATGTTTTTCTTTAATTAATAATTATATAATATTCCTGAGTATCAAAATGGGTCCCAGGCGGCCCAAGCTCGTGCTGTGAGGCTTTTCCTTATTGGTCGCCGACCTAGATTCGGAAGAACGATCCGTTTTAACGGACGATTTATACAGTATAATTTGGTTGATAATGTGAATTGGCCACCGTAAAGAGATTCGAGAGCTGACGTTTCGAGCGTTAGCCTTTCGCTCCGACGAAGGGCTAACGCTCGAAACGTCAGCTCTCGAATCTCTTTACGGTGGCCAATTCACATTATCAACCCAGTTGATAAAGCCAAATTATATTGTTATACTTCCCACCGACGCAGCACCACAGTTTCTTTAGAAACTTACCCTCTCTATTGATTTATACAGTAGTTGCCTTTGGGAAGTGCTCTACAACTCACTACAACAGTGACGACACCAACCAATCAGAGCTGTTGAAAACCAACCAAGCACAGCGGAGCATCGAAGTTATTTATAAGGCTATACTACGCGTAACCATCCGTAATCATCGCTGTAGACTCCAAACGTGGCGATTCTCATTCTCAATATATCCCGCGAATATATCCAATAACAGAGACCGCGGTGCCGAGGGCCTGTTTCAGTCCCCCAAATAATTGTTTGAGAAAAAGTATTAAATTTACCCAATTGAAAAATTACCGTTGTACTGCTCTCATAGATATGATATGCGATAATAAAATAAGTCACTGCGTCTGGTTATATTGGGATACATTTTTAGTCATTCTGGGAGCATTTACTTACGCACTTGTTTTGTCTCTAAATCCATGTTAGAAAGATGCACAGTCGCCCCACCCTTTCCCACCAAACTTGTATTTTTACGCTTCGTGATCAACACATTGCATCGTTTGTGTTCGTAAACAGTCCATTAGATAACTTAGATCTCAAAAGGTTTTCCCTGTAACTGAATGTGGTCTTTGAAAAGAAGAAAAATACGGTGAGAAACGTTTTTCTGTAAGAGTGCTTTCGGTCTTTCTGAATGAAAGCGGTTTGCGGTTTGCGGATAGATAGTGGAACGGTGGAATTCTCTTCGAGACTTAACTGACCTCTGGCCGGCCAGTTCTGGCAAATGGAAAGCGGTCTTAGTCTTCAATGCTTGTGTTCCAAATTAATGACATTTGAGCAGGTAGTTCAAGTGTTCTCTTCATCATTAACTGGTGGACAAGTCGGCTTACGTCCAACGCTTGGTGAATCGGCCTGCAATAAATATTAACAGATCAAGAGTCCAACGATCATTTTCATAGCGATCTTTTTCAGAACGTGGAATTTTATTTTGAAAACTCTCAATGTTTTCAAATTCTGTAAAAGTGCTGTAAATCGGGTCTAGGCCAAAACAAAATTGACATGGAGCTACGAAGCTTCATCAGAATCTGTCAGTTTCTTAAAATGTTCGCCACATTTTCAGGTTTGTTACTTTTTAACCACACTTCAAGCCATCTACTTCTCAGATTTTGTGGATATTCGAGTGTTTCTATAATCATCATTTACATTCTTTGCTTTTCTTCGCTTTTGGTTTTCTGGTGTGGATTTCAACGCTCGTTAAAGGCTCGTAGGACAAGAGAACGCCAACAACTTCTACAAGAGCTACGCTCCATCGAGACTGAAAAGATTCCACTCGTAATAGATCGCTTTTTAGAACTAGATAGAGCTGGGATTCAAAGAAATTCCGTAAACGAAGATGCTCCTTACATCGCGGATAAACTGTGCGCTGTTTGTTTGGACGCTGAGGCTTGTATCCAAACGTTCCCGTGTGAACACGTCGTGGTTTGTGGTTGGTGCGCCTGGCAGTCGCTTAAGATCGCGTTCATACAGCAGTCGTCTCATCGCTGTGTCGTGTGTAGGACAGAGATTCAGGACTACAGTGGTTCTTTGATCAGGGATATGGTCAATCTGAGTTGGAAGGATGTGAGGAAAATTATTGAAGAAATTAAAAGTCGGTAGATTTCCTCGGATCCACCGTACTGGATTACAAGTGGTACTAGTCCACTTCGGCCCCCTTTCTCTGTCACGTAACGCTACGCTCTCGGGCAGAGGGACCGTCTCTCCATCCCGAAAGCGTAACGTTGCGTGACAGAAAAGCTAGTGGACTACAGGTGGTACAAGCAAGGCCGACTCATATGAACAGTACTAAAAGAATGTTCTGGTTTATATAAACGAATAACTCTTTTAACTAGCACAACCTTCCGCCTCTCTTGGGGAACTGACAGATACTTTGTTGTCGGTCATACATTCACCTACGAAAATATTAATTTTATCCTAAGCAGAAAAATCAAACTACAGCCGCTCCTTTTTCTTAATCCGTCGAGTGTGAAGCTAAATAAGAGTGTGAATGAACCGAGACAGGAAAACCGAGACCGTCCGCGAGTCATTCATCGTTTGGGACAAAGGCTTGTGAAAGACGTATTAACCGCGCAAAGATCTTGGCCCTTTGCCGTTGCAAGAAACCTTCCCAAAAGTGCCTTGCGTGCGTGACTTTGATCTGCAGTTTAATTTTTCGTTTGTCGCACCAGAAAAACTGTAAATGATTAAAATTATTCTCGGATAAACTACTGGGAGAATGATAGCAGTTGTCTTAGTAATTTTTAATTTGTTCTGGCGTTAACGTTCACTTTGTCGCGAAGAAATCGTGCCAAAATGCGGACGTACGGATAGGATTAGGCGGCCTTTTGCAACAAACGATCACAAAAAGAGCCCCGAGGAAAGCTGTTAAATCCTCACATTAGCTTTAATTTGGGTTTCAAACGAACTGAGCCACATCCCCAAAATTCATTTTGGTATCTTGACCAATTTTCTAATTTTCCCAAAAAACTATATCCGAATGGCACCAGAGGCGCGCCAAGCGTGCTATAAGAGTTTGTATGAGGTTTTGTACGGATTTATAATTTAAACTTTAGCCTTTTCCGTTGGAAAGTTGCAAAAAGTTTAAAACTTTAGCTGGAGTCCATTTTTGGCCTTTCTAGTTTCTTGAGCTTTTGAAATCCATACGCCTGTACGCGCGAATTTCATTTCAATGGATGGCTTTCAAAAGCCAAAACTGGATTACAGCCACGGCTTTAAACGTTATTGCAGCGCTTCAAAGGAAAAGGGAGGTATTCTCAGCAAAATTATACAAAATCTCATACAAACTCTTATAGTGCGCTTTGTTTACCCGTGATCATGGTGATGGCACTGCATGGGTGGGACCATATAGCGGGGCGTTGTGGGCGATTATTTTGATCGTCACTCAACTCCTAGTCTGCGATGCAACTCCAGGATGTTGCGTCTATAACGCTTGGAAAGAGAACTTGTTTGCTTGGATTATTATTATTATCTTTTCAAGTGACCTGCGAATCAGCTGACCTTTTTGTCTTCCTATTTTCGAATTTTTGCGTCGGAAGAAGATATATTTCTTGGTGGAGGCCTGCGAATTCCTTTATCTGGGTTCCCTGTGGTGTGATGTCTCGTGACCTGACTTCCGGTTTTGTACATCACATGAAGTTCTCTCTTTAGAGCTGCTGAAATTGATCAGTAATCATGACATCTTCCATGAAACTGTTCTTTTTTATAGTTGTGTACATAATCACTCTTCCAGGAACGTCCAAAGGAGCTCCTACTCGCATTGATGAACGCCTGGCTGTCCTAGAAAACAGGCGGCTTCCTGTCGAGATTGTTTTTGCTTTCCACACAAACCTGGGGAAACTGCGATATAAGCAGTATTCGAAACAATGGTCGAATTGGTAAGTCATTTTATTGTTAAGAAGAACGCGATGGCTGTGCTCAGTTACCGTGGTTAAATTCAAATTTTCCCCTTGCCAGAAATCTCTTGTGTCAACAAAGAAGTGGGGGGGGGGGGGGGGGGTGGGGCAGGGGTGGGTGTTGCTTTTTCCACCCAGGTACACTTTGCTTCTGGTAAAATTGTTTGGTCAAGAAGAATAAGAAATGATGTTAGTTACACAACTATGAAAAATAAATTGTTTTTTAACTGTTTTTTTTGTTTTCTTTCAAATCCAGGCAAGACTTGGGCTCTCCTGAGGGGAAATCAGTAATTTCAAACCCTGTTGCAGTGCATGATGCTGACAACCAGACTATTGTATTTTGCATGTGTGATGATGGACAAGTTTACTATCTAAAACAAGATGCTGACAGATTTAAAACAGGTTTTGGAAAATGGAATGCAGTTGCTTCCAAAATTCCTTTTGAAGCAGGTACGTTGATCTGACGATTTAAAAACCTCTGGGTTGGCATACATATTTGCTGGATTCTTAACTTAATGAAGTTTGTCCAGGGTGACTCCATTGTCCATTGAGCAAGAAACGTTACTGTAATATAGTGCATCTCTTCACCCCAGTATATAAATGAAGGTAACCCTGCAACCCTGTAACCCTGCCCGGCCTCAAGAGTCCACGTGGGCCCGAAGAGGATAAATAAAATAAATAATAATAACCCTGCAAAGAACTAACGGCTTCCAGATATTGAACTGCGCGGTTAAATACTATCTTACTTTTCCAGGAGTTACACTCAGAGGAAAAGACACTGTGAGAGTATTAAATTATCAGAATAAGCTGACTGTCTTCTCAAGATCTGTGACAAAATCCTCCCATCTCTACTGGACACAGGAGGTGAATGGCAATTGGTCAGCTTGGGCTCTGATTGGTGGATCATCTGTGTCATTAAAATCAGATGTGGCAGTAGCCTACAATGGATTTTCAAAGGTATTTGACTCAAACATTACATCGCCATGGGTAACATTCAATGAACTGCAAATTTTCTTTTTTTCTTATAATTTTGTACATGTGGTGCACACTAAGAGCTCATTTACAGGCAGGAGCAAGTTTAGTACCAAATAGTACCAAACCGCTGTCAGTATTCGGTAGTGTAGCAGCTCTCATAAGCTTGCAATTCTACTGGTAGCAGTTATTGTTTTCGGGGCTACGGGCAATATTCCTGTTGTTTGTTTTATTGTTTTCACAAAGGGTATCAAGCCATTCACGAGAGCTGCTACCTCTCCCTGAGCACTTGAGAAACACATTTATGTTACTTATCATTAAGGCCTTGCATTGCCTGTTTTGTTGGACAATGTAGAGCACAGATGCAAAAATACACACAAAATTGCACAAAAAGTTGAGGGGCAGTGCGAGTGCAGCTTTATTCTGTTGTCCCCACCCCACCCCATTCCTCCATGCCCCTGATTTGTAAATATTTTTCAGTTTGGTATACATTTTCATATCTCTAGTATCTGGAAGCATTTGCTGTCATGGAAAATAACAAGATGTACAGAACATGGCAAACAGGTACTAACAAAATCTGCAGAATTTTCCAATTTGCCAATCAATCACTCAATCAATCAATCAATCAATCACTCAATCAATCACTCAATCACTCAATCAATCACTCAATCAATCAATCACCATTAACAAATAGCCTGCCAACCAATTCGTCTCAGGTCTGCAATCAGTTGCATCACCCCTCCCAGCTGGTCAGGGTTGCTTTCTCACTCTATCAATAAATCGATTCATCTGCAGTCAGTTGATCAACCCTTCCCAGCTAGTCAGTTGCTTGCACACCCTATCAATGAATCATCTGATCAATCCCTCACATTCACTCCTCCAACCACGCAGTCATCAATCAATCAGTATCTAGCTGTCAATGAGCACATGTACAATCATTGTGGTAGTTAAGTTCTCTTTTGAATGTCTTAATGCTTCATTTGGCTTGTAAACACACTCAAAATAATACAAACTGACTGGAGAACATAAAATAATTTCATGGTTTATTGGAATATTAGATCCAACAAAATGGGTGTCATGGGATGAAACTGGTTATGGTGCCCCCGAAACCAATTATGCACCTGTAGTTCACCAGATGAGCCACAGCGTGTTCAACGGCGTACTCAATGTGTTTATTTACGGAGATGATGGCTATCTTCACCATATATGGCAAACAACTTGTGACAAGGTTCCAAACCCTTGGGGGTGGTGCACGTGGAGTATTTGGTACAAGATTAGTGATACGATTCCAGCAGCACTTCCTTACTACAATCCTTTAAGTATTGGAGCAAATATACATCTTGGAATCGAGGTAAAGGGCTTAGACCAACAGCTTGTGTTCTAATGGTTACACCCATATGGCATGTGAAAGTGTAAAAGATTCAATATTGTGAGGCTTTTTGAACTTCCTGTTAAAAAATGTTATGTACTAAAACCAGGAACAACAGAAAACCCCCAGAACACCCTTCAAAGTTAAAAGCTAACCCTAACCCTAATCACCAACTTCCCTAATCGGAACCCATAAATAAACTTTGTTCTGGGGTGTGCCAGCGTTCCTGGTTTTAGTTCCTTTCTGTTAAAAATTGCCTCTGATGCCATGTGTTGCCATGGTAACTGAAAAGGCCTTTAAATAGTCAGCTTTTTCAAATCATCTAATTAGTAAAACTAATTTGGTGATCAACAATTTTTTATTTGCTATTTTCAGCATTTGAAAATTATTCTTCATTTTCCTAAGTTAGTAAATTTAAGAAAATTTTATATAATTATAGAATTTCAGGTACGTGTCAGGTATATAAAAATGTCCTTTTTATACCAGATTAGAAAACTCTGACAATACCAGTATATACTTACATATTATATATTCTGAATGGTCTTTCACATTATTATATTGTGTTTTTTTAAATGTTAATTTTCTTTTTTGTTTTGTATTTTGCACATTCAAAGGTCTTCATAGTAGGAAAAGAAGGTGGCCTGTGGCACATGTGGGAGTTAGAACGTGGTGGAGTTTGGAACTCATGGGAACATGTTGGGCATCCAGCATCAGCCATAGTCAGTCATCCCACCATTACTAATGACGACAAAGGATGGTGGGCTGCATATGCAGTGAGTTATGCATTACAGTGGAACCCTGTTAATCTGGTCTTGCCATATTAACAGCAGGCATGGATCCAGACCAGCTTCCACTGTTGTATGGAAATCAGTCAAACCTTGCAAATAAATTAAGTAAATATTCTTAGGGTTAAAGAATGTTTCCGAGTTTTAATACCCAAATGTGAAAACATCTGGTCAACATCTTGTCCAAGTGACTCAAAACACCCGGAAAAAGCAATAAAAATGGTTCAAGCATGTTACCAGAATACCTGGAGGCACATGCCATAGGCACTTGTGTTATCGGAAAAATGGTCACCAATTTTTCTTGATCTCTGGGTGAACCGACTGTGACCAGATAAAAGGAGTTCAAACTTTAAAATGACTGACTGAGTTTTGGCTTGGCTAAAATAGAGTGGCTATAATAACAAGGTGGCCATATTTAAAAAAAACCTGCCACATTAATGGAAGGCCATAAGGCGGCATTCTACTAACTGTATTAAGAAAATATGGCAGCCAGTATATAAAACGTGCACTCTGATTGGCAAAAACGAGATAGTGAAATTGTAAAAATCCAGTATGTTGTTCTGAAGGTAAGTAACAGTTATAAGATCAGCAAGATTTTCTCCTTCTTTTGTAGCTCAGTAGTGATGATGAAGTTGTAGTAGTTGAACAGAACCGGTCCCTACTCCTCTCTGCATCAGATGTACCATTCGGAAGTCCAGTAACAGTTTCCTGGTCAGTGCCCATTGACGAGGCCACCAACAAGGACTGGATAGGTGGGTTCAGCAGTTAGCCCTTCTCTACCCCCCTTTTTTCACCTTGCACCACCTTCTCCCCACTCCCTTCTCCCCCCCTTCCCCTTCCACCACCTGCACCATCCATCCTGAAAAATATCTGATCACCAACAATTGTAATTTATTAACATCACCTTAGTTATTAAATCAGCTTTCAATTGAATGAGTTTCAAGTAATCTGATTTTTTTTTGGTTTTGCTTTTGGATTACTACATGCATGGTTGCATGGTTGAAAAAACTTGACACTTTCTAAGCCAATCAGAAGTAAAACCAACACCAATTAAGTGACTCGCACATGCACATTTTCCCACACTTTGCGCCAGCTACATGAATTTGCTATCAGTTTTGATTAGTTCACTGGATTGTTTGACGTGTTACTTGTGATCGGCCAGAGTGATTTCTTAGGTTTAATAGTTTTACAATACTCAATTAGAAACTACCAGTCGGGAGTACAAATAACACCCAAAACGAGTACAAATATCACGCAATATTTGTACTCCAGAGAACCAGTAGAAATTCGCCCGAACGGACAATTTAGCTTTTAGCAATTTAGTGTGTTGGATATTTTAAAATAAATCTCTTATTAGACGTTTTGTTGTGTAGTATCGCTGAGAATTTTAATTGTTGTTTATGGGCAAGTCAAAATACGGCACAACTCGTAAAAATACTCAGCAATACTACACATCAAAATGTCTAATAAGATATATTTATTAATAAGATATATAAAGGTGTATTTGGCCAGGACTTGAGAGAGACAGAATTTCCTTATGTAGCTTTTTCACTATAATGCACTGGCCACACAATGGAGCAATACTAGACATTGTAAATTGGTGTAAATGCTTTTAGGTGTTTACCAATCTGGTGCTGAGAACCACTTGTATCTGGACTATTACTATGTTGGAGGAGGCCAGAACCCACTTAAGGACGCAATACCTAAAGGCTCTCTGACTTTTAAGTCATACCTCCCCAATGGAAAATATGATTACCGCTACCTGTAAGTAATAATTTGTGAAATATACTGGACTATTTAGTAAATTCATTAATCTGTAGCAAGGTCTTGCCCTCTCTAACCTCTAAAACTTCTAGGATTTCATGCTTTTAGTAATCTACTACACGCCTCAGATTGTTTCAGAGGATACCATGATGGCTGATGTACCCCATGTTTCCACATGCATGCTTTGTCTGAATTTATAATTTGCAAGACACCCACCCCCTTCCCTTTTATGTAATACTTGCAATATTTGTCAGGTGTAAATGGGGTGCCAAAAAGCGAACTTGTCACATGGATGTAGGAAAACTTTGGTATCAATGTTTCTTTTCCACAGGGTAAATAGGAGGTTTTTTGATGCTGTGAGTTCTTCCCTAACTGTATTCAATGCCACAACAGACAAAGAATGGGTTCAGGTGTACCGTGGAATAGCTGCAGGGCTGGGAAAAGAGGGCTTCAATTTTGAGAAATGCGTTGAAGATGGAAACCACACAGTGGCCTTGTTCAAGGAATCATTTGCTGCCTTTCAGAATAATGATATATTCAAAGGGTTACAGTTATTTGGTACAGCACTAATGGACATAGTGAAGGCTTTTGAGGATTGTGGTGAGACTGATATTGCCAAAGCAATTGAGAAGTTGGCCATGGACTTCATTAAATGTGTAGAAGGTAAGGAACTTACAATAACTACATTTAATTGAATATGCATGCAGTAACATCACCTTATTTTAAACATGAAATTATTTTTTTATCTTCATTTTGTTGGATAAAATTAATAATTTTTAATCTGTAAGCTGCTGACTATAGTTGAAAAGGGACTTCCAGGTAATTACTTATCACATTTATCATGCTGGCAGCGAGTCAATGAAAGTTCTTCTACTTTTGATATAGGAGACTGCCTCAATTTTGTTATTGATGCCGTGGATGAAATCCTGATCCTATTTGAGAATGTGATTGAGATTTATGGAGACATCCAAGGAGCAAGCAATTCATTCCAAATAAAGGCATACGAGCAAGGTAAAGAGCTGAAAACATTTTTAACAAGAACATGTCAACACATTGCAACATATCGACACAGCACTTGGGGGGGGGAGGGGAAGACCCATACTCCAGAACTAGGCCTTGGGAACAAGGTCAATTGACAGCTGCCAAAATAAGGTAGCCACTGACCAGTATCACATAACCCTATTAGGGGGTCAGATGTAGAGCTAACACGAGGTTGTGTATTTTTTAAGTTGACCGGTGACCATTTAATGTTTCCATTGGATCACAGGTTCAAGTATTGTCACAAATTGTCAATTGAATGAGCAAAAAATGTGAAGTTGGCTAAAACCTATAATTTATATTACCACACAAGTCATATATTGATTGTTATATAACAGGCTTGCAAAGGACAGTGGTGAATTTATTTTTTCTCCTAGGTGGATTATGCATTGGACGTATCGTTGGTGTGTGCATCGCAATACCATCTTACTATTAATGAAGACAACCACCTCATGAACTTTTTAGACCTCGCTTCTTATTTTTAGCTTTGCAAGGTTTAAACCATAAGTTCAATAGATAATGAGGGACAATGTGTTCATCTGTTCTTGAAAATGAAGAAAGAAATCACTCACAGGGGGTAAAAATGATTGGTATATAAAGATAGTAATCAAAACCTTTGTTATCAAACAAATCAAGTGTCAAGCCAGCTGTCTAGTCCATCCAAGGCATCAACTAAAGGGCACTATCACGATGAAAATCAAATTATCAAACCTATAATGAGTGACAAAAGTAGTTGACACATTGATTTGAAATTTCAGTTTTTAGGGCATATTTACTACTCTTTTTTCTGGTTCACTACACTCCACCAAAATACACCCTTCCCACAATTCAATGTTGTGTGATTCCAATGAAGGACTCTGAGAAACAAACTGCAACATTGGTAGGGGCAGGGGAGGGGGGTTAAGGGTGGGGGGTGAAAAGGGGTCAAATGAGACTGCAAGTGGGGCCGAAAATGACAGTGTGTCAACATTTTTGTCAATCATTGTAGCATTAAAGAGAAGTACAAAAATAATGAAGGAGAATTGTAATTTTGATTTGAGTTTGAGACTGCGCCTGCTGGCCAATGTTTTCAAATCAATGAAAAACAATAACAATTGTAACAAATTGTTGAAGAGCTGCAGAGATGAGTTTTTGCAAAAAAAATAAAGACACACGTGTATTTTAACTAAATATGAAATAAAGAAAGTAAAAAAGAAGAGGTAGAAGTCAGCCCATTCGATACCACTGCAGCTCTACTACAGCTGTATTTGATCTGTTAACTTACACCAACACTGTACATTCCTCGCTGACAATGAAATACAAAAGTGTAATGTACAAGGAAGTTCCTGTTCTGTCATACTATTCTCTCTAATTCTTTCGCATACTCAAGCATGTGTTGGATCATTTTGTAAGCAGGAATTTCTTGCTGCATTTCCTTGTCTGTCTCTGGCTCAAAGTAGTAATATTTATCTTCCTTTAGAATCCACCCTCGCTAAATGTAATTAAAAAGAGAAAAAAAAGAGAGAGAGATAGTAAGGACCTCCACAGACGAGGCGATTAGTTGTCAACAACTATTTTTTATCAACAACAAAATGTTATCGACAAGCAAAAAATGTCGTCTATGAGACAAGTTGTTGACAACTAAATGCAAAAATTGTAAGTTGTCGACAGCGACACTTTTGTCGACAACTGAGCAGTTTCCCTTTTCAAAAGGGAAACTGCTTTAGTTGTCAACAACTAACAGTTGTCGACAGCGACATTTTTGGCCGTTTTCCTGTTTTTTCCCGTGTGTGGAAATCATTGGTTTAGTTGTTGACAACTATTGCAACTGAGCATGTGTACTAAACGTTAGTTTCCAAGCTCCCGTTGGCCTGACTTAAGACATTGACAACTAACACCCCAGTGTGTGGAATGCTTGCATCGGACACAAATAGTTGTCGATAACATTTAGTTGTTGATAAAAAATAGTTGTCGACAACTGATTGTCTCGTCTGTGGAGGCCCTAAGCACTCATGAATCATGTGCAACATTCCAAGCATAGGCGTACAGTCATGTCTGAATAAACATAATTTCTTTTTAACTATTACATTTTAGTGATTGGCATAATGTCAACTATAATAATAATCTTAATAACAATAATAATTTTATTGTTGTTTCTTTGTCATAACTGATCATTTCATCTAGTTTATCTTTTATTCACCGAGCTGAAAATTTGCCATCTAATGATCTGCCGGATTTATCACTTACAACTATTATTTGTACGAAACACACTTCACCGTACCTTTTCTGCAAAAGCTCGTATATCTTTTTCACTATCAAAATACAGTATTCTGGCAGCTTCTGAAAATGATATGCATTGATACGCTTTCTCTGTACATGTTGCTATTTCATCCCTAAAAAAGAACATTGAGCGGTTAAATGTTAATAGGTAATTGGAGATAAGTAGCAAAATCAAGATTGGATATAGACTGGTAGAGACATGCGTGCAGGCAGGCAATTTAATATAATTTTGGGGGTTTCTGTACCTTAGAGTGTCAAGAAGGATGTTCATGAAGAAGTGATAGTTATCAGCTGGTACATTCCCTCTTGCAAGGAAAACCTGCAAACAAGAAATCAAAATAATCTGATACATCAGGATATCTTGTGAATACTAAACAGTCTTGGCTACTTTGTGTATTTTATTTTGGACACAGCTGCAGTGGTTTTACATGTAGTCTATTCACCTATGATAAATATAAATATTGAATAAATTGATATAGTGCATTTCCCCACAGTTGATGTACTTTAGAACACTTTATTGGGACTTTGACCAGACTGTATTAAGCAGTTTAGAAGAGTTAGCCTAAGGATGTGTTTTTACGTTGCCCCAGAGACAAGGCCAGACACAACACCAGGAACTATCTGTCCTACTCTATGATAAGTGTGTAACTGGGTTCTTCTACAATGTCTAACCATTAAATTTTGCAGATGTTACCACAAGGGCAGTACATTCTCCTGAGTTATTTTAAGACCAAGAGTGTTGGTCCAGTCTGGGGCTAGATCGAAACTCCGACCTCCCGCACTGTTTTCCAGTGCTCTACCAACCGAACCAACCGGTCATCCAATTTGTGAATTATAGTGACTGTCATGAGTAACAAATTATACCTTGTTGTAGTTTCCCTCCATTAGGTACTGTGTAGAAAAGAAAATGTTTTAGTGTTTCCAGGTTTAGCAACTGGTAAATTCACTAGTCACAACAACATGTATTTTTAGTGCTGAGTTGGATAAACAGACTCTGAACTTCACAAAGTACATTTGATTTTTCATTATTTTACAAAGTACATTACTGATACCTGCTCTAGGGAGACAGAATGTTTAATATAAACATTGCTCTGTAGTTCTTTAGCAGGTAACAACTCCAGTTCCTGATGAAAAAAAATATTGATTTTAAGAACTACGTAGTCATTAAATAATTATACACTTCTGTATAATTTCAAATACAAAATAAGGTTTGCTTCTCGCTGATATGATGTGTACAAGTACATTATGTTTGTGTGCAGAAACATGATTTGTGTTTGTAAGATATAATTTGCATGCTCCTCTTATCAGTTTCAATACCCTTATTGCTTACCGTGTGAAACTCTGCAAGTCTATTCTGAGCAAGAAGTGACAACAAATTGAGACCAAGAAGCTGAAACATATAGGCAGATTCCTCAAGGGTACCCCTATGAAAAGTATCACAGCTGATAAGAATTTCTACATTTAATTTCCATGTGCAAGTGAATATTTTTATTGTATTGTGAAGTCTACAGGGTGCATAACAATATGTGTTCTTTTGATTTACAACATGAAAGTTTGAAAAAATTAGTAAAAATTATGATCATATTCCTCCGTCAACTCGATGGCTTCAAAGATTTGACCTTTTGGCTTTTATTAGTATGAATGCAGTGATGAACATTCTCATGAGATAGTCCCATACAAGATCACCCCAGGCACCTTGATGCTGGGGCAATGTCGCCTTGTTTTTTACCAATGCCAATGATGAGTAAGTAAGGCCATTGGCATTAGTACAGTCACACTGTTAATGTTTCCAGATTCCTTGGGCTGTTCAGCTGCAGACAGCCAGATTAGGAGGTTACATTCTTTTGCTGTCATACCAACTAAAGATCACTAGAAGTGTTTTTCATAGACAATCTTTTAAACTCTGTAAATTTTTAGCTAAAATGTAAAATTAATTTTATTTACTGACTTGTAATCTAGGTAATACGGCTTCAGCTGGGCCATGTATCTTTCAAACGATGGAATGTCCTCCTTCAGTATACTCCACTGAACACCAATTTCTAATGCATCTCCTAGACACAACACATTATATCCAACAGATCACAATATGATATTATTGACTGGAATAAAACAACCAGGCTACATTACAATTTCTATGTAGATTTCTACAAAGACATTCGGCACGGATATTAAAAATGTGCCGCATACTGCCGTGCGATTGTAGTGCACGTTTTAGTATTTACGTGACTTGTTTTGGGTTAGAATCACAACAAATCTTGGCATAGAATTTTTGAAACCTTGGGTTTTTTTTCAGCATTGGGATGTACACAGTATGCATCCTGTTAATGCAAGAAGGTACATTATCACAGGGCCTGTTGAATAATCTTATAACTTACTTGCTAACAGTAATTCTTGTGGGCTTGGTTTGGATGATGAAGTGGGTAAGAATGAGAATTGGATCAAAGCCATCTACAAACAAAAGAAATACATTCAGGCTCAATATTAATTTTATTCTTCTCAAGTACCAGTACCTTACTATCAAAATCACCAAAGTGGTAACATGCAGTCGCTAAATTTCATCCACCGTAGACCATGTGAATTAAAAACTTTTATCACATGGACACTGTCTATTTATTGGAAAGCCAACAGAAAGGTTTGTGACTTTCGAATACTCTCTGCTGCAAAACAGTGTGAAACCCATTAAAATTAATTAAACAAAACCGGCTGCCTTTCTTTCAAGCTGAATACATGTCGTGAGTTCCAAGACTCTGTTGGCTTGATGGCGTCATTGAAAAATCATTTATTACAGAGGTATGTAGGTATCAAATGTCTCTTGTAATCGACTGTGCACTCTACAGTGCCATCTTTCGTAAGATCTGGACACGAGGCGTAAGCTCTTACCCACCTCCCTCTCCCTAATATTTTATGGTTCTTGTCAAGTTAATAATCATATTGTAGTTTTCGTGTACTTAAGTTAAGCTTAGAACTCTTTCCAAAATTACGAAGAATCCAAAGAGCTTCACGCGATGAAACTTTACGACCTACTTAAAAGACCTGGAAGCTAACTTGCGGCTGAATTTCAGCTTGTTTGCGTTGTTTTGAGGTAAGATATTACGGTTTATGCAAAAAGTGTCCGGAAATAGGGCAACATACTGTATGTGAAAGAAATGACTTCTGGTTCAATTCATCCTCAGTGTAAAAACCTGTGAAACTCATCATGCAGTGACGTAACACAAAGCACGAACAAGATAACAAAGAACTTCCAAACAATATAGAACAGAAAAAATAACTCACAAACAACGAAAAAAAGTCACACGTTTTCACACCGAGGTAAACCCTGACTTCTTTTATATATATGAAAATAACACTTCAATAACACTTCAATAAAAAATATAGAAAGTGAAAGTTATAGTTTTCCTTCTGACAAAGGAAGAAACAAATGTAAGAATAAACTTGCCTTCATTCCAGAAAGAAGTTTTTCAACTTTTTCTAGGTCAACAGGTTTTCTATTCCACTCCTTTATGAGAGTCTGATAGAGAGAAACAACTTCTTTCAAACCAACCTGGGAAGCCATCTTGGATTTTTTGTCGAGTCACAGGATAAACAATCATATGGCTCAGCGGTTGCTGATGTAAAGAATGCGACGATTAGATTGTCTGAAGAAGACTGGATTCCAGCTGCGATTTGACGCCTGGCAATTTTCTTAGCGAGCCGAAAAGAAAGGGTAGTGTGTTCGAGGTTTTAATTTTTTGACCAGTTGAAAAGCCTTTTTGTATGTTTAATATTTCAACATGGAAAGTGATATCCAGGATGCATTAGAAGATCTTGGGTGAGTTTATAGTTGCTTCTCAGTATTTTCCCATCCTAATGAACAAGCGGTTATAACAGTCCGGGCTGGTTCAAAATGAATATTGTAAGCTTAACTTATGCTTTTGCTGTTCACGTGCACTAAAATGAAACTTCTTTTGTCATTCATTTTAGTATCTGGTATTTTTTTTAAATATATTAATAGATTTGAGGGCGCACTTTTGGAAGAGGGTGCACTAACAGTTGCCGTACAAGAAGAAAATCTCTCACCTGAGTTTATGTCGTTGTGTGTCTGGCTGGCTGAGCACTTAAAGCCCCTTTGCAGTGTACAAGAACTTGTTACAGGTAATAATTATAGAATGCGGGGAGCAATACTTTTAGTTTGTACCTAAAATTGCTTCATTCTTCTTATTTTCATTAGAAAAAGAGGATGAGGAAACGTTTAGAATGGAAATGAGTGGATTGATAAATGAATTAGGTAAGAAAATGACTGATCAGAATTTAGTTGAATTTTCTAGCATAATATCAAGGATGGCCTTAGCAGTCCATTCTTTTTTCTATAACAGGTTGTCCACATTCTCAGCTCTTAGGAGTAAATGGCCTTGTGACCCCTTCAAGCAGGCTGCTATTGTTAGGTAGGTAAAAATTCTGCGTACGAACTCAGTCAGATCCCTCGGGGCCAGAGCTTATTCTCGTTTTCCATATCATGCCGTGTCTAGGAGTCCTTCTACTCCACACTGGGCTGGATGGGATCCTAGCCCGGTCCCCCACTCCTCCAGCATTCAATTCAGGGCCCATAAAATACACCTTGGTGGAAAGAGGCACTATAGCTACGAGAGTAAAATATATTGCCCAAGAACACAATTATAATTTTATTATGCAGTTAAGTTCCCTAGACCGTCCTATCAAGAGTCTAGCACACTTAGGCCACCACACCTACCACCATCCTTTTATAACTAAAGGTAACTACGTGAAATAGCATGTGTAGTAGTACTCTACTTTTAGCTCAGCATTTTGTTTTTGAGCTAGATTTTGGCTTATCTGAATAGATAGTTTATCCATCTAAATTACATTTCATATCCATCTTATAACACACAATTTAATTTTTGTTCCCAACCAGACTATTTGACATCAGAACTTCAAGCATTGCGAATGATTGGAGGGGACGAGGCTCCAATGGAGACCGATGATCAAGTATTGCACTATATATAAGTGGCATAATTTTTGTATGACTTTTTTTCTGCTGTTTATTTCATTCTTTAGGTCTAGGTATTACATGTACTGTAAGTTATATATAGTTCACCACTAAATTTTCCCTGATTCTGATTTGTTTAAATTGCTTATATGACATTAAAGTGCCTGCATGCGGAGCAACACTATCAGTTCATAGTACTGATCCAAGGAAAATAGTTACCCGGATGGATAGTGCCCAACTGTGAATTTTTTTGATTTTTTTTTTTGATTTAGTTGGTTTCTTCTCTAGTTTTAATTCGTTTGCTTCAAGTCTTTCATCCAAAAAAGTTTTAAAACAAAGTAATTCATAAGGTTTGCTTTTTAATTGGCACATACAGAAGGAAATTTAGTGGTGAATAAAAAAGATTCTGTGTTGGAACTATCAGTCTGATAGTTGCCCCTTGGAAATTTGATGGTTTTAAAACTAGCATATTTGCCTTTGAAGCTTTGATTTTTGAGCAAATAATTATTTGTTTTAAGGACGTAAATTTCCACAGGTCAACTATCAGCCGATAGTTCCTCAACAGAAACACTCTACTGTTTAAATAATAGTTATTACGCACAGTTAGGTTGGATACCACTGATTAATCTTTGCCATAAAATTTTCATTGTACAGTCAGTAAGTCCTGCCCTGCAACAGCTGAAGGCAATTTTAGTTTCTTTGGATTTACCACAGCCCACTAAGGAATCAACTGTGTTTGAACTGTTTTCTCAAATTGAGACTAAGGTTAGTAATGGCAGCGCACAATAGGAGCCATATTATTATATATTTTCACTTTATGCTCACCTAACAACAACCTTTATTGTTTACACTGTGTTCCAGTCTTTCGTTTCAAAATGCCTTTTTTCCCTGCTCTTAAGCATATTTGTATACAGTACATTTTACAAAGCCTGTCTAACTTTTCCTTATTACTAACAGAAATGAAATACTGTTAATTAAAATAAATTACTTTACTTTAAATATTTTTATAATGATATTAAAGTTAAAGGTAAAAATAGAAATTAATTTTGGTTTTACATTTTTAGGTGAAACAACTCTTACGCAAAGCTCCTAAAGATTATCTTGGAAATCCATTATTAACTAAAAGTCTTGGCCGTAAGCAATGGGTATGGCATGGGTTCATGACTGTCTGAGTTAAGAAAAGTAGGATTCAGCATTAATTTAGACATAAATTATATATCATAATAGAATACTTGATATATTTAATATTAAATCATTTTCAATCTATTGTCAGCATTTTGTGTTGGAAAATGAACTAGGTTCACAGGGTTCGTACGGGTCCTGGAAAACCTGGAAAGTCCTGGAATTTTATTATGGCATTTTCCAGGACTGGAAAGTCCTGGAAATCTGTTAAACTCAAGAAATGAATTTTTCTGAACTAACTTTATAAGGAATGCGAGGCTTACAGTTGGGAGAATTTATATTGGGATCTTGGACAAAAAAGGGTTTAATGTGAATTTTGGAGTCCTGGAAAATTTGATGTGAGTCCTGGAAAAGGCCTGGAAAAGTCCTGGAAATTTGTCTTTGAAAAGGGGTACGAACCCTGGGTTCAACTTTCCATGTTTGGTTTGACAAACATAATTTAACTATTGCTAAACTTTGACAGCATTGCTGTTTTCAGCTCACACTCTAACTCCTTATACTGTATGATGACAGTGATGCATGTTTAGGTTTAAAAGCCTAAACTCTTTTGATTTTTAGTTTCCGTATGGTATTTTCTTTCAGAGCAAAGTGCAAGAAATTAATTTACAGCTGAATCAGGAGTACACATTACGGCGTTCGATGTTACTGAAGAGATTAGATGTGACAGTTCAATCATTTGGCTGGTCTGATAGAGCCAAGGTTTCTGCTTCACTTCATGTTTTTATTGTCAGTAGCTGTAACAGTCCAAATCCCATACAAGTGTGGTATAATGTGCCACCCCTCAATCAGATTATTTTACTCTGATTGTTTTTAAGGTGCACCTAACCCCAAAATATTTTTCACTACAGTTAACCTTTGCACCAGTTCGAAACGCGTTACACCTTTCGTTTCTCCTTTTTACTAAATGCGGACTATTTATAGCATTTAAAAGTTATGAAAAAAATGTACGTTATATTTGGTTCACGACCGAGTCAGAAGGGGCGTGGGTCTGTTCCTGGGTTGACGTCACAAACTGATTTGCATGCATGTTTACAAAGACTTGATGCCATGCAAATCAGTTTGTGATGTCGGCCCAGGAATAGACCCACGCCCCTTCTGACTTGGTCGTGAACCAAATAATGTACAGTTTTTCGTAACTTTTTAATGCTATAAATAGTCAGCATTTGGTAAAAAGGAGAAACAAAAGGTGTAACGCATTACGAACTGGTGCAAAGGTTTATTGTAGGGAAAAAAAATATTTTGGGTTAGGTGCACTTTAACAATCCCATCTCATTTGTTGCATTTAGGTTAAGAAAGATGAGATATCTACAGCTTTTCACCCTCTGAGAAAGTCTCTATCAACTACAGCGTCAGTTAGCCTGCCAGATATTCTTGCAGCAAGATCAGGCAAGGACTGATTTTATTTCTCATTTTGTTTGAAATCGTTGGGTAAGATTTTCTGCAATACACCATTATTGCTGGGAAGCAAGCACAGTGAGCAGCAGTTATAATCAGAATAACATCTATGAAAAATCGAGATGCAATGCACTGTGTGGAGACCAGAATGCACTGTGCTGCAACCAGAATGTAAAGAGACAGAACACAAAGGGAAACTGTCATTGGCCTTCTTTTTGGTGATCTTCAAAATTCAGGACGTTCAGGCAGGGATTTCAAAATGTTTTGAAGTAGGTGTCATCAACTGGTAGAGTAGGCGGCTGTTATAAGGGAGCTTTTTTGTTACCAGCTGGTTGCTATGACCAGAGTAGCCGGTGGCATAATAGACAAGTAGCCGGTGGAACTCAAGCAGCCGCCGCCTTGTTTTGAAACCCCTGGTTCAGGACCTTTAATAACCATGTTTTCACAAGTGATTTTTCAAGTCGCTTAGCCAGTAACAACCGGAAATCTTGTGAGTGGGAATCTTTGAAGCATGAATGTTATGACAGTAAACAAACTGAAAACTCAAGTTCAATGGTAAACAAGTTACACAGTTGACTGTATAAGCCTGAAAGTGCATTTTCTGATAGTTTTGTTGTTTTATGGATACTTGTGCAGCAGCTGCCACGTGCTTCTCGCACCTGAAAAAACTTTTTGTAAATATTTTGTGCGTTAAGACGGGGAATAGATTTATAAATCCAAATAACTGTTAACACTGTTAGAGGTGCATCTTATGATGCTTTTGTTAATTCCTGCTAATTGTGTGGCGGGCTGTCATGTTTTTCTTACTGCATAATATTTTCTCACTTCGTCGGGCATGGTCACCACTTTCACGTATTTGCACTGAAATTCTACTGCATTTTGAAAACTTTAAATTATCACACAGGCTTTCACACAGTTGTACTCAAATTGCATGCAATGCACCCACAAGCAAAATAGACCAAAATAACCACTCAATTTCATATACTTGGACTACACTAGTTACATACTACACTAATCTACTTTAATTTCCCAGTGCTTCACAGCTGTAGGAGGTTTTAGTGGCTGTTGATTATTATGGCAAGGTTCTGACGTCAGAGCGAGTTTCAATTGAGCGGCTTAACGTGGTCCAATCACAAAGAATGCAGACAACCCAGTGACCTGCATTCAAAAAATGGTTACACACAGTCAATAGACCCTTTTCATAAATGGCCGCCAATTATAAATTCTTTTGTAAGTATTAAAATTAGCCTGACTAACCTCGTTTTTGAGTTGATAATTCAAAAGAACTTTTACTCCCAAACAAGTTTAGTGAGGCTAATTTGAATGCATACAAAAGAATTTTCAATTGGCGACCATTTATGAAAAGGGTCTATACAGTGCAAGAAAAGATGTGTGCACGAGTGACTCATGATTGGTTTTGTTTTTACTCCTTATTGATTGAAAAAGTGGTGCAAGATTTTTAAATCAATCACTAAGTGTATAGTAATGCCAAACCAAAGCAGTTTGATTGCTAATTACTTTTGACACTCAATTGAAAACTACTCTACTAGTAAATGGCTATTGGCTAATTACAACATAATTATTTTCTTTTCTTTTTCAGATTTATTAAGGTTAACAAGAACAAGCAGTGGAGAAATCAGGGACAAAACTCAGTGTAAAATAAACAAGGTCATGATGGGCAAGGCGAGTACCAGTAATTGCACTATCAATAAGCGTAACCCAGTTACTGAGTACTTATTGGCGAACTCAGTTGGCTATGCGAGGGTAGTCTAATTGTGAATTATATAATTTGGTTTTATCAACTGGGTTGATAATGTCAATTGGTTGTCAAATGAATCTCTTTACGGTGGCCAATTGACATTATCAACCTAGTTGATAAAACCAAATTATATTGTTGTACTTCCCACCGACACAGCACCACAGTTTCTTTAGAAACTTACCCCCTCTATTAATTTTGAATTAGTCTCTGAGTCTAAGTTTCAACGAGGCACAGCTGAGTTCACTATTGCTCGTAAAAAACAAGGTCATGTGTAATTGTTTTACTGTAGATTGAACCCTGAAGGTTGGCATTCCAAAATCTTCCATTTTATGTACTTTTAAAGCAAAAATCAAGAAAAGGATGTGCCTTTTCAAAAGAGCAATGCACACACTAGTGTTGATCTGTCAATAACTAATACTGTTACTACTTATTTATATTCTGTTTCCTTTCCTTTCCTTTTTTTTTCTTTTTCCACAACCCGCCTAATAAAACACAATATTTTTTGTAACTACTCATGCCCAGCTTGACAAGTGTTTGCTATCCTGAGTAGTGTTTTTGCTTATTTGAGTTTATAATATATATCTTCTTTTTTGCTGTATTGATTTCTATATATAATTTTAGCAAAATAAAATGGTTGTTGTTGTTGATTGTTATAGACAACAGTATGAGAACTAATTAGATTTGCAGATTTTCAAATAGTTTCTACTAAATTTTTGAGAGAGTGCTGTCATTAATTTTATTATTTAAACAATTGAAACTTTTCTAAGGATTCAATATCAAATTAGTAAATGCTTGTTTTATGTTTTAGGTACCTGATCGCGGGGGGAGACCTTCACATATTGCACCACCAGTAGAAATGCCATCATTTAAAAAGAGAACAGAAGCTCCAAGGGACCAAAGACCACAAAGTATTACTATGATGATAATATTCAACAATTTGGCTATTTTATTTCTGCTTATTCCTCAGTCTTAATGATGAAACCTTAAGATACAAAATACAAGCAGGCAAACTTTCAAAACAGGCTGTTTGCTTGTCACAATCTCCCTCTCTCATTTTAATGAACTACTAACAGTTTCCAACAAGAAAATTTACCAATTTACCAAGTATTGTTTTTTTTTTAATTTTATTTTTTGGTGCCAGGTGGCCGTGGAGGCAGAGGAGGAAAAGTTCAAGGAGGTAATAATTAAAAATGTCTTAGCCTGCACACAATGGATTTTCACTAATTCAAGAATCAGTTTAGAAGTGACTATAAAAAACACCTAATTAATTATTAATATTTTTCACTGCAGGCTGGTCTGGTGGTGGCGGTGGCAATGAAGGGCGTGGTGGGCGAGGTGGTCAAGGAGGTGGTTGGAGAGGGGGGAGGGGAGGGCGAGGTGGTGGCCAAAGAGGAAATTTTTTTGGAGGAAATTATGACAACCAGAGACATGTTTACCACAGCTGAGAAATGTATACAAAATGTACTGGCTTGAATTGTGCTTAAGAACTTATGAAGATAATGAAGAAATAAAACATATTTAATCGAAGTCAATGTCAAGCATCCTTAATCCTACATGTAATTATAATTATAAAGAAATCACATTGATACAAATAACATTTCAAACATTTTATTGTCAATTTTGTAGACTTGTTGGGGCAGCCTTTACAATAGAGACAGAGTTCAATGAAATCAATGGGTTTCAGAATTTTAGAAATTTAGTTAACTATATTATTACTATTGAAACAAACGTTTAGAGCTATTGTTTACTTACATGTGTACAGGCAATTCATAAAATAACTAACTATATATTTTTTACAAGTTTTATGACAATAATTTAGTTTTAAAATAGTATTAGTTTTAATTTACTAACGCTAGAAACAGCACTGCACAACCGTCTGACTTTTGAGAAAAGGCACGTGTCCAAGGCATTTCCAACAAATAAAATAGCTGAGGCACAAAATATTATTTGGCTAAAGTTCAAATGACATTTTAAGTGATGTAAAATGACCATTAAATGTATTTATTATAAATATGTTAATAGCATTGTGTGGAGTGAAATGTGTCCAAGGGCCAGACAGGGCAACAGGACCTAAATGCAGCAAAACTCTGACAACAAATGTTTTCATGTCGGAAGAATTTTGTCGTTCTGAATTTTGCTGTTTACTGTGTTTCACCCCAACTAACTGCCCCTAGGATTCCGAAGATGAGACAACTGCAAAGTCAGAGCTCATCTAGTTTGCCAATCATTAAAATATATGTATTACAGAAAGAATAGACCTTATTCACGATAGCCATCATGTTTGTTTTCACATTGTAATGCAAATTAGGCACATGATTTGTGTGCGAGGGGGCAAACAAGCCTAAATCGACAAATTTCAGCTGGTTTCTTATCATGTATGATAATTTTCTTCATAGCCATGAATTACAAGCATTTTAGGCATCCTACTGATGAACGGTTATGGCAATTAGATATTTTTTACAGGAGCCAACATTGAGATTGTGCCTTTGAATGCTTTGGTTTCTGTTTTGTGGTTTAAATATTCTAATTTTAACTCAATTTTCTCAATTTTAACTCAACTTGCGTAGTTAACAAGTCAGAAGTATTGGGTAACTAGTTCAAATTCGCCTTATAATGAAATCATTATTCCATAACTTGGCTCTCAAATGTTGCTTTACTGCAGTTACTTCACTATTTAGACCGTCCTATTTTCCGGGGAAACGGCATCATTTCAATGTTTGCCTCCTGGCAGACGTGGCTAATTTGCATTACAATATGAAAACCATCATGGCAGCTATCCTGAATATGGTCTATTTAACACCAATTACTGCATGGAGCCAAGTGTAGCTAGACTGTGAGTAATCTCTTACTTTTCTCCAAAATACGTAACAAAAGTGAAAATTTTTGGCACTCACTGCTCAAATATTGCGCTAGCAAATTTCCACTTTCGTTACAGATTTTGGAGAATAGAGACTGCTCGCAGTCTAAAGTTTGGCTGTTTTTAATTGGCATTCATTCCAATCAGAAACTAACTGGAAGCTGTCCCAGGCTTCCGATTAGATAATAACTGCTTGAAAGAATGTATTAATTAAATATAGCAATACTTTGGGGCTCCTTGCTGCAATCAGCACCACAAGTTGTGTAGTCACAATCTCGAGCCTGCAAAGGCAAAGGTGACGAGAAGAATGGGGCAGAGATATTCTTCTTGCCAGCATCCACATTGCATGTGTGAATTATTTAGTGAGCCTAGCATGCTTACAGTCTAGACACTCAACTTGGCTTGGAGATGCAGGAGAAAAACAACCCATGTATGTGCATTTGGTATAGCCTCCCGAGCAGATGTCCTCTGGGCTTCGTCAGGCGTTCCTTCCCCGTTTGCTGAATCGAATGTCCACTTCCGTTTACGGCTACGAACCAATCAGAGGTAACTTTCCAGTTTTGGGAAAACAATCCGCAGTATGTGATAGGATAGCTGTCATGCAATGAGTCAATACTGATTGTTTTCTTTAAATTATTAGATTAAATGGCCTGTGAACGGAAGTGGTCTGTCGATTAGCAGACGTCCGTGGGGAAGGAACGCATGATGAAGCCCAAACGATGTCTACGTGGGAGGCTACATTTGGTATGCCTTATTACAGCAATCCTAAGCATACGCATACAATCCAGCGGTGTGTGGGGGCTGCAGCCCCAACCAGTTTTGAAAATTGTCAACATTTTGGGCAAAACACTAAGGGTTGAGGGCAACAGCAATTGCATTTTTTTAGGGGGGTGGGGGGTGTATATACCAGTTTAATGATTTCGGAAATTGTGCCATTTTTTTGGGAAGGGAGATTACAGTTCCCACCCCCAAATCCCAAAGTGCTCGTACACCTACATAAACTGCCCAATTACATGCATATGCTAAGTTAAGATGCATAAATTTCCTTTTAGAGCTCTTCAAAAATTAGCAGACCTTGGTTTAAGAGCTTTGTTACACTTTGACTAGAAAGTAACATAATTGGTTGCAAAAGGCTGCAAATAATAATTTCTTATTTGCAGTCTAATCTTAAATTATAATTATGTTTTACTAATATTGTATCAAACATTTGTTGTTTAAAAATAGCAACTTAGCACTTTGCATTTAATTTATAGTGACATAGCCTATTGCAAATTAAAACAAAGCTCTCATTGAAAATATTACTGCTATATACTTTTCATAATAATATTTATATTTTTTACAACCAACCCACCATTTTTCTGGCTTTGTTGAAAACGTACCGTAAATAAAGAATAAACCTGGCCATTTTGATATTTAAATGCCAGAAAAAAATCCTGCAAATAGAAAAAGTTCCCTATATGGTCTTGCAAACAAATATTGATATACATCCTGCCATTTAATATCCGTACCCCCCTGTTGAGGATAGGTCTTGCAGTCTAACCCCTAAAGAAATCCCTTGGAAACACCCTTGCCCCTAAATAAATCCATTAAAGTTGCCTTAACCCGTAAAGAATGCCATTAGAAATGTGTTTCTCCCTGACGAATTCCACAGGATTTCCGGGTTTTCCCCCTAACGAATTCCAAAACTTTTTACCGATCCCTCCTAAGAATAATTTCCTCTTAAATATTCCAGTCTTACTCCCTGTGAAATCCACAATTTTTCTCCTCTTCCCCAAAAGAATGGGTGCGGATATTAAATAGCATCGCCCAATTTGAGAGGTTGTATCAAACTAATTTATGAACCGCATGACCTGATAAAAATAATAATACATGTTTTTGAGCATGGTTACTGTATGAATAAAATATGAATCGATGTGAAACGCCGCCGCTAAGATTCTATGATTGACATTTCTTCCTCTTCTTTTCTTTTAAAATAGTTGAGTCTCTCGAAAAACAGCTTCTTAGCAAACGAGTACAGCGCAATATCAAGATTGTTAAGTTGCCCAATGAGCGTGAGATTATGAGAATCAAGGAAAACAGCACCGGCTCTCGTCTCTTCGCTGCTCCACTGAACAAAGGGCTGCCGAAATTTCATACCAAAAGTCCTTTCGAATAAGTACTGACTTTCAATTTGGTACTCCGTTAAAGCAAAATAAGCCATGTCGGCGAGATTTTTCATTGCACTTCGCAATAAAATTTCTTCTCGGCGCTCGCGCGACATTGCACTTCTGTTGTAACAAGCTGCCAATGTCAAGTCTGCCACCATCCTCGTTTGCCGGTTGAAGGCAAGATTTGATGAACACTTCAAAAATTCCGGTAGCGTTACTTTTGTCCAATTTTCTCCTGTATAGCAAGGAGGTAATTCCTCTTTCGTAGGAACTCTGCCATCGCACATGTGTATCGAGTTCTTCCATGTGGTACCACGTTGGTAACAACGAAATTCACTCACAAACCTCGCTACGGGCTCGCGTAAAATTGTAATGTAAAGATATTCCCTGGTTTGTTTCTTTCCTTCACGGTGGTTAATAAGATTCGGGACACAAACTTTTAATTCAGTCCAGTCAGCGTGCAATCCACAAGGCCATCCCAAGGAATAACGAGAAAACAGCCAAATTCTCTCGGAATTAGGCCTGTTGCAAGTGCACCGTTTGTGCCTCGGAATACAATCGCATGGATGTTTGATGTTTAAATTTTTTACCAAATGCTTACCGAAGGTCGTCCCACCTGTCTTTTGAATGTGTAGAAATACAATTATGTCGTCTCCTTCGACGTCAAATACGTACTCCTTTCCGACGTTTGAATGAAGATAATTAAACGTTCTCGATTCCGCAATGGCGTTTTGTGTGAGTGTCACTACCGCAGAATGATCGAAGTAGGCATTCTGCGAATACACATACATCGCTAGAATCCCAGCAACACCTAGAACAGCCACGGTTAAAATAAAACAAGACTTCACCTTCCCGTGAAAAGTCATTATTGTCGAGCATCCTCATGACAAATGCACCGATAAATCTATAAAATCTGCGAGCGGGCGATACTGTATACCGCGAACAATAACAAGACATTGACACCAAACTGCACGCACTGGTTTGGGAGACTGGTTCTGACCTATCATGTTACAACAAACCAACTCAGTGGAGGCGTTGGCTGGGATATGTCAATTCCACGTAAGTTCTTCTTTTAAAAAGATTGACTCCGCAAATACCATTTTCCTTGTTTTTGGAAGTCGTTTTCATCCACAAAACTTATAGTGAAACCCTAATGAACACCGTGAGCAGCAAAACTATTACTGGAATGTTTATTGTTTCGCGGCTAATCAGATGCAAGATGAAACCGCAATACTAAAGAGTAGAAAACCGCAAGAGTAATTAGCTAAAAGGATTGATTACACTCCTTTTTAGTGCAGAGTGCACTATTGGGATGATGTGTTGTGGGCTGTCCTCTTCTAAGGAACTAAGGCACTATGGCACTAAAGCTAAAAAGCGCTAATGTGTAAACTTTAATGCTTGTTTAATTAATTAATACCAATTAATTAATTAGTCTTGCGGAGGGGGAGGGGGGGGGGGGGGCTAGTAGGAACTTGTGTGCACCGTACCACGTAAAATGCTGGTATCTGCACTACTGCTCCTTGAACATCAAAAGGTATATATATGTTTCAGAAAACACCATACCCGCCTTGTGGTTCTATCTTTACAGTTCCTAGAACAAAGCGATTTGCTCCCAACGCATGCTTAAAACTACAAAACGAGTTCTCTACGCATGCTCACAATTTGGTTGCGGCCAGAGGTCTCGATTCCTTGGTGCTGACCAAACGAATCGCGGGCTCGGGACGAGAATGGCACACCACAAGGTGGAAGTTAAAGTACGCAAATACGGAATCACACTAGAACGTCTTGTACTCTTCCTTGCTGTAGAACACAACGTGTAAGGCGCGTTCGTTTTAATACACTCTGATTTTAGTCGGGTAGGGGGAATATTTTGACTTATTTTGGGTGTCGACACTTCGTATAATTCATGTTCAGTATTGTGGTTGTGTATCTTTTGTGTGGAATAACCCAAGCCTGTGTATTTGAGAGTTTTTCTGCAGTTTTGAAAGTAATGTGTTTTTCAGGGTTGAAACAAAGAGAAGCGTATTATTTCTCTCCAACGTCTTGTCTATTTCTCCTTTCAATGGACACACGTGCAAACGTTGTTCAAGCTTTCCCCCGACTTTGTCACAGTACGGTAAACTTGCTAAATTTGAAGGTATGGTTGCACACTTCCAAGCGCCTCCAGAACTTGCGTTACCGTTAAGTCTCTCCCAGGGTTTAATCTTTTGAATTAATGGATAGTTCACTGAAAAAGAAGAGTCAAAACATTGATGTTTCGATAAGACGTTTTTCAAGGGATGTTACTAAAACGAGGAATGGGGAATGGGGAATGGAGAATGGAGAATTGGGAATGGGAAATGGGGAATGGGAAATTGAAATGGGAAAACTGAAAATGGGAAATTGAAAGTGATAAAAAAATAAGACAGGAAATTCTTTATCTAATGTGTGATCAAACTCCAAAGGTAATTTAGATTTTTTAGGTTTTCAGTACATTGCTTGCTTCGGTTTATTTATTTTGACCGAAAATAATTTAAGTTACCGCGGCTTTGCTCACGATGGCTTAGTCATCCGGTCGGGCTAACGATAAAGGATTTTAAAACGGCTGATGTGATTGGCCTCCCTTTGTTTGATTTCAGCGAATCAAAGCGTTTGTCCCCAGAGCCACTTGTTCCTCGTGCACAGGTCCAGCCGGCTAAGAGGGGCAATCGGCTCTGGGGACGAGAATGGAAACCAGTCAAATTGTCAATCTCGTCACCAGAGCCCGACCAAAAGAAAAGCGGGCTCTGGGGACGAGATTGTGAAATTGTTTGATAAAAATGGAATGACACGCGCAGTTAAGTGATTGTTAATTAATCACTTTACTGCGCATGTCATTCCATTTTTATCAAACAATTTCTGCTTGCTGCAGTTTTTACAGATATATTATTCATGATCGACAGGAAAGTTTCGTCGCGAATGAATTCGCTAGTCAAACGTATTTTGTGATGCGCTCGTTTACTTAAAATTCACACACCGTCAGCAAAAGGCCCAACACTAAATTAGTCATTGAGCGTTCTTTTTTATCGGGCTAGTTTTGCTGACCCAAAAAATACCCAATACGTCCATATCAAAACTGAAAAAAATAACTCTCGCACGCATTGCGTGCCTATGTTTTTTTAACGCATAACAACTCGTGAATAAAAATCGTTCGTACGCACTTGCCATGGCATAATCTCTATTTATAAAACAAACATGATCATATACAGCCAGACAGCGCATCTGCATGAGAGCTACTCGAATTATAATCCCGGGGGTGGGTGACTCGCATATGAAAGGGGCGGGGATGCTCGTCGTCTCGCTTAGGGGTGTCAATTTCGGATTTTGGTCTCACTTGGGGTGTTCTGGGCAAAACGCCATTATATAACCGTGAACGATTCGTGAAGGGTTGTACGCGAAGAAATATAAAAATATTTATTTAATATAAAGTAGAAGTGAAAACTGCAAATGACCGCGAACGATAATGCTCTAGTGGACGTAGGATCTTCAAGAGACCTAATAAGCCAAAAATAAACTGAAACACAAACATCACTGCAAGGCTGATACTACGTGAAAAAGTTGACTTTTCGACACAAACAGATGAAGCAGGGCTGCAGCGGACCGCTGTCAAAAAAACGTGGGCCGTGGCCCAGATCGGAAACAGATGAAGCAGGGCTGCAGCGGACCGCTGTCAAAAAAACGTGGGCCGTGACCCAGATCAGAAACAGATGAAGCAGGGCTGCAGCGGACCACTGTCAAAACGTGGGCCATGGCCCAGATCGGTCTTTAATTCAAAATTTCCGACGAGTATCCCCGCCCCTTTCATATGCGAGTCCCGCCCACCCCACCCGGGATTATAATCAAATGCAGCATCTCTATTTGGTAAAATATCAGTCGGGTTATTCACGGCATAACTAATCGAACATCCGGAAATCAAACTTAATCGAATTCAATCGAACACAATCGAACGATTGAGTCGATTGCTAATACTGTGTTAGCTGAAGCCTGAACGCTCAGAGTCTTTGTCCACGCGACAATTTCTACCGCGTCACAAACACTTGACCGAAAGAAGCTGAAAGAGCATGGAGACTGAAGGGCTATACTAGACCACGAATGTACCTTCAATGTTTAAAATACGACAGGAGAACATTTCTCACAGTATTTTCTAACGGTAAAAATATCGTGGAAGAAATAGCCAACTTGTCGTTTCGTGACTAACCACAACCTTTGCACAGGGTCGGATCAAGGGGGAGGGTGCAGGGGGTGCGCACCCCTCCCTGGGATGACCTGCGGCTTTAAAATATAACTTGTGTTCTGCTTACGTCATTCCATAGTGATACAACCCCTCCTAATCCTGGATCCGCCCCTGTTGCAGTTATGTATTACAGTGTCATCTCGCATCTAATTAGCCGAGAAACATTCCAGAAATAATTTCAGGTTGTCACTTTTGACGTGCGCATGAATGGCTTTGCAAAAAAAAAAATAACATTCGAACTTGTACCAAATCACCCAACTGCCCACCCCCTCCCCCCCCCCATCCCCTCATAATTCAAATGGTCCGGCCCTCAGCGATTTACTCTTTGAATTGAGAGATAGTATTGCCCAAAATAAAACGCTAGTTTCCTCATTATCAAAAATGTTTGGAGTGTATGAAAAATGTGTCAGAAATTAACGTCGCTCACAAAAAATAACTTCCTGTAGTACGGTTAGCGAAAAAATTCTGAGTCTGCGTAGAACATCCGTCAAATGTGGACTTCTGACCGGGATGGCCAGAGTCCGCATAGTACGTGTTCTTGGTGCTGACCAAAAGAATAGCGGGCTCTGGAGACGAGATTTGTGGTGCGTTCCTATGGGTTCATCCGGATCATAAGGATCAATGATCCGAGATCACTCAAATCATGGTGCATCATGGGATGCCGGCGAATCATTGCTCAGAGTGGATTCGCCGGCGCCTTTGATGAATCAAAACGGGATTAATCTCGTACCCAGATGAGGGTTAAGTAGATCTGGGTACAAGATTTTAAATGTCTGCACCCCTGGGGACAGTTGGGTACCATTTCCTGGCATCAAAATTGGATCAAAGTGCTAAGTATAGCTTCACTATCAAGCCTTGCTTTCAAAGTGCAAACTCTTGTTTCACTGAAACTGACAATCGCCAATTTTTAAGTGGCCCAGCCAACAGGGTAAATTCACACTATGGAAAATTATTATGTATGGCAAGGAAAATCTGAGCATTCTGATTGGTTCTTTCTTGATCAGAATTTTGGAATACAGACTATTTCTATAAAAACGGTACTAAGATCCACATTTAAAATTTACAACATATATAAATTCCCTAATAAAAAAAATTATTTTCAAAATCATGGTATCTTGTTCTAAGTTGTTCGTGGAATCAAAAAACATTACGGGAGAAAACCTCTGAATTCAAGTCACTGAAAGTATGTAAACTTTTTAAGAATCCTGCACGACCCAATCCGCTATACAGAAAAAGATGGCGCCATGCACTGCATTTTGGGGAAATCGAATTCAAAAAACACAACATGGTCCAGTCCAGCAAGGTTTGAAAACCATTTTAATCATGAACTTAAATCAAGAATGCACACAGCACAAAACACATTATATGAAAGAGTAGCAGTCTTGCACATGATCCCCAAGTCCATGACATCTTGCTCTAAAACAAACTGGATAAAACAAATTACACAATAACACCCTCCCCCCATTCCATGTCATTTCATTGGCAACTCAGTAGGGCAGTTGTGAAACAACGTTAGTACCTACTTCTCAATTTACGGGGTGACAACTATAACAAACACTGTTTCAGCAGTGCTTTGTGTCAAAGAAAGTAGTCCCAAAAATTTGTAATATCATCCCATCTTTATGGGAGACATACTTGAAAAATCTCAAACTTCATGAAATTCTAAATTACTTTATGTTTCCGCAAATCTTGAAAATGCCCACCGATAGCACATGCTGTTGTTCTGGGGAGACTGAAAAAGACTTAACAATAAAACTACCAGTAAATCAATAAAACCAACACCAAATAGCAATCACACAGAACAACAGCAGTCCATACTTAGCTGACTCTGAACAGCAGACGTTGTAGGGGTAATGGATACTGCAGTGTCCATCCACCACCACTCAGCTTGAAATAAAAAGCAGCATGATTAGCATAATGAATGATATCGTACTATGGAACCTAGAAGCAGCTGTTACAACGAAGCAAGTTAAAAACTAGGTGTCCAGTCCACTCTTAAAACAAAGCTCAATTCGCTGCAAATACAAACTGCTTCTAATGAATAAATAACAACCTTTAGCATCTTTGTAACAGTACCTCTAAGTTCCTGGGTAAAATCCAACTGACAATTCCAAGGAAGCTGTAGACAACATTTTTATTCAATAAATTTAATTTAGATAATAACAATAATTGGCAGCAGGTTAAAAGCAATAACGTTTCTTGAAAGCAAGTTCTCATAGACGTGCCTCTTGTATAAGCATCAAACAGCCCTTTACCTTGTATCAGGGAAGCTCCAGCTGTCCTGGACAAGTGTGTGGTGTGATCCGCAGGCAATGCCACTGGTATCATTCATGAACCAAGTGTCACCACACATCACCTAAATCACAGGGTGGAAACACTGGTAGGCTTAGTCCACCCACATATGCACTTGTCTTAACAGTGATAACATTGGCAAAATGCAAGTAAAAATAGCTACATGACCATTGCTACTCTATTTCCTACATTCTACATAAATTTCCTCCATTTTTTTATTACAAGAGAGGTAAAACGTTACATTAGGAGTCTGAATATTAGGATTGGCAGCTTGCCTCTACAAATTATTTAAGCTACTACTTTGCTCATCTTGACACATTCAATTAAAAAATGGACATAAAAGCTACAACTTCAACGTACATTACTCCAACGCAATTTTACTGCGTCAGCATGAATAAAATATTAACCTGCTTGCCAACTTATCATGTAAATGCACAAATTTATACACTTTTTTAAACCGTTGCATTTTTCCAAAATGGACTTAAACCTGTGCACAGAAAAAATAGCGAATTACACAATAATCTAAGCGAAACAGAAAGGCCCCTAAAATAGCAACGTCTGCAACAATTTAATATATATTTTTGAGATGTCTCGCATTCCACGCAAATTTCATCACATTTCATCATGAAGTTGCAATTTTACATACTTCCTATGAAAGGCGAGCGAGACCTAATGATGAACATTTCAAAGCTTTTAACCTCGAATTTTCTTCTGCCAATGACTCATTTTCCCGTTGTAACTCTTGTAGATGAAGAAGCAAAGTATTTTCATCATGGGATTTTTCCGCGTGCGCGGGAAAGGGAGAACACGACTCCACGTCTTCATGTGAAAATCCTTTCGCTAGTTCATCGCAACGTTTCTGTAGAATTTCTTCTTTTCCTTCTAGTTGTCTATACCTACTGACTAGTTCGCTTTTGGACAGAGCAAGTAGGCTTTCCTCTTGTATTTGGTTGTACGTTGCTTCGTAATCCCTTTGGAAGAAATCCAAGTCGAAATCAAGTTCTTCAAAATCGCGAACAAGGTCTTCTTCGGTAGAATCAAAAGCCAAGTCTCTTTCCGATAAAGGTGAACCTCTTGTTGACCCCGGAGAGCTCGTATAATGACTAGACGGTGAAGCTGAAGGGGAAGGTATGACATAGAATGGTTCGGTCACTTCTTTGTCCGCCATGATGAACTGCGTTGTGTTTTCTGGGGCCGCCGTTTTTGTTCTTCTCTGCTTCACGGGTATCTCATTCTCGCACGTTCTATCGACACCAAATAGAGTGCAGTACTTTCTTTTCTTTAATCTTCGTAGTTTCTTCCTTTTTTGTGGCTTCAAGACGACGTTTTCGACCTCCATTTTCTTGCTAACATGCATCACACAAGTCGATGTCGTCGGTTTTAGGCACATGGAAATGGCTTCTTGACAAACGTTTAAAACACAGTGAGTTATCTTTTGAAAGGGAGACTCAAAAGAAAACAAACTGCTAATACCGTTTAAACTTGAATACGAACTTTTTTTAACGGAGAAAGGAAAACTGCCAACTTCTCTCGGCAAGCTCAAAGCATCGTTTGACGAACGTAGTCGAGACGACTGTTTTTACCGACCAGTCTCCATAACAACCACGATGACGTCACAATAAATCAATGGCTTGTCGATCCATATTTGGTGACCTCGTGTTTCGCGCGTGCATATTTACCCGCGAATTTAGGACAATGGTGTCTTCTGGGATGTCAACGCAGTTGTTGCGTTGCAGTTTGCGCACAAAGATCAGAAAAACGTTTTGGCAACGTAACGTTAGTCTAAATATGGAAAATTACATGTTTTGTAAATCACAATAAATAACGTTTCTGACTTTAAATTTTAGCGATTAAGGTCATTCCCCTGAAATAGAACTGACAATAGATTTTCGTTCAAACTTTGCCCATTTGTTGTTCATCATAATGGAATTTAAATTTTGTAATGAAAAAGAGGGGTTCCCATATTCGTTTAGGAGCAGGACCACCTTGAAAATACCCCATAATTCGTTAAAATATCAGCTTCGGAAATGTTTTCATTTGACTAGCTTATGTCACGTCTTACGGGAGAAGAAAAAAATAGTGAGAAAGCAAAACAAGGGAAAAATTTTTGATATACTGTATTGCCTTCAAGGAACAATTTAATATATGTTTCATTATAAAAGCACGCATTTCCAGTCGACCTTGATTCAACTTGTTACTAGTATGCAGTGATCTCGAGGCCACAATATCTGTTCAATAAGTTCACGTTTCCGTCGATTATTTATTTTTCTGCAATAGGAATTTGTTTATATTCCTGTTATAGGAAGAAAGTGATTGCTAGTCTCAGAAAAAGGGTAAAAAAATATAGGTCACCATACTCGTTTACGAGAAAATGACGATTTATCTACTTAACAAGCAAAGCCGTAAATAAAACGCCGCAGTTTTCTTTAGGTGCGCGCGCTGATGACGCAATAAATCGTGCGCAGTAAGGATGCGCAATGCAATACAGGGGAATGACCTTAAATGCTCTTGTTCTTTGGCCATCGTGTTGGCCATCGTAACTTGATAAGTTTGCGTGTTATTTTTTAGCCCTTACTAATTTGAGCGCTGTTTCGTGGCCTGTACTGTTGGTGAATTTAAAGTAACCCTTAAAATGGAGTTATACATGTGAATTATTCTGTACCTTAAATTTCGTCTCCAATTTTGGAGTTAAAACAAATCTCTGAAAATTACTGTGTGGAAGCTGACTCGTCCCCAGTCATCTCTTATGCGTAAAAATAACAGGCGCGGGGAATGATGGGAAGGTGGCAGACGAGGGAGCGACGCCTTTCCTGGGGACGAGTCAGCCAGTCAGGTGTGGAAGATATTGCAGATGTGGTTCCCGCCCATTCTTAAACGGAAGTCAAAACTTGACTTACAACACACAACATGTAGAAACATCAATGCTATATACATGACGTCCGGAAGTCCTAGAATCTCGGACTGGAAATCGTTTGTCTCCAGAGCCCTTCGTTTTTCGTGCCAAGGCCCTGACGGCTAAGAGAAACGAAAAGGGCTATGGGGACGAGAATGGTTCCCGCCATTCACCGGTCTGAACATTCTCGTCCCCATAGCCCTTTTCATTTCTCTTAGCCGGCAGGGCCTGTCGGCTAAGAGAAACGAAAAGGGCTATGGGGTATGGCGATGGCTCTGGGGACGAGAATGCGGTCTGAATGCAAAGAGGTGCCCGGCGATCGAACGCATAGTGTGCGCATGAATTAACAATCATTAGGCAAAAACAAAACAAAACTATACCCCTGCCTGTTTATGCAAATTCGCCAAACTTGACCATCCAACCGTTGTTCTTTTTTGCATAAGTGATAATAAATATATATCTGTCAGCAACCCAGCACAGTTCCTAACAGTGCCGAGAGCAGGATTGCTAAACACCAACTGAAGACCGTCCCGGGACACTGTAGAAAAGAACGTGCGCAATACACTTAGCATCGGTTATTGGAGGTATGGATCTAGCAGTACTTCTGTTATTTCACGTCGGTGGCTTGGCGACCAACGGTTATTTATTCTTTCGTTTCTGCAAATCAAGGACGTCTTCACTGGCATCGAAGGGCTTCAACAACATCGCCTTATTTCAATTACTGCTTAATACTTGCAACATTACAACGCACGCAGTTGCCGACCTGTCGAACCTACATAGTTGGAGAGTACTTTCGACATGTTTCTCGTTCCTTTCAATTTATTTTCTTGCCGCATCAATGGTTTCCGTAGCCGTAGGGAGATCGTTACAGCAGCGGCTAAACTCCAAGTTGAACATTGCCATTTTCACATTGATTTTCTCGGGTTTGTTTGCTCTCGTCGGGCGCAAATATGAACTTTGTCGGAGCGGCAATTGTTTTAGTTTGAATCTCGCCAACACGAAAGATGGTGGCGCTATTTCGTACAGTGCTATCGTACACTTCTATCTTCCAACCGTAATAATTCTCTGCGCTTCATGGTATTACGCCCTTAGTTTGTACATAGTACAAACTTTCGAGAACCCCACGCCAAACTTTTTCACCACTCTAACTCGTGTCGGTTCAAGCGGTTCTGTTTCACTTTTCATACTTTATGGGATAATCGTCATCAGTGTAATTTTGTATTTCAACAAAAGCGGAGAGATCACACGGCCAAACCACATTTGTCGAATCAGTTGCCTTAATGAAGATCTGTATCTTCTCCTGTCCATGTTTCCAGTCTACATGGGCCATTTTATGAAGAAGCACGAAGGGAAGCCACTGGAACAACTGGAGACTTGAGGAAACGAGGGCCGCTGAGAACGGGTTGAGTGAAATTATATTTGAATCGACTAAAGGTTCATTTAATCACAATCATTTAATTAAAGATGGTCAATGGACAATAAAACAATAAAATAAAATAAAACTGTGATCACATGCTAATAGTTGGAGAACCTCGCAAACTGCCCTAAATGTATGCTTCATATAATTATAGATGTGACGTTACGTTATCAAAGGGCGTGAAACGTGAGGAAATAAGGCAAATAAAGACGTCAAAAAACCACGAGGGAGCCCATGGTATCAAAGCGGGACAAGTGACTGACATGACGTCACAATATCTACCCCGTGAGCAGAATTCCCTTCGAGAAAGGGTACTCCTTGTCATAATTAATTTAAGTTAAGTATCAAGGAACATCAAGATAAGTTATCTTCGATCCATTGTATTGACTGATTCTTTGCTGTGTACATTCTCTGTAGCGCTGGGACATTATGTTCTATCTCCGCTGTAACAGTAGTACACTGAATTTAAATCATTAAATCCGCCTCCGACACTAATCCCGCTTATCCCGGTTTCCTTAGCATGAAGCGACTGGGAATATTTCTGCTGCCCCCCTGGATGGGATGCTAGTCCATCGCAGGGTTACCCCCAGCAGTATATACATCTGGGTGGAGAGAGGCACTGTGAGAGTAAAGTGACTTGCCCAAGAACACAACGCAGAGGCTCGAACCCGACCCGGATCGTCGGATCCGGAGTCCAGCGCACTAACCATTAGAGGGGGTAAGTTCCTAAAGAAACTGTGGTGCTGCGTCGGTGGGAAGTATAACAATATAATTTGGTTTTATCAACTGGGTTGATAATGTCAATTGGCCACCGTAAAGAGATTCAAGAGCTGACGTTTCGAGCGTTAGCCCTTCGTCGGAGCTAATCGATTCGGATTCGGATTCGCTCCGACGAAGGGCTAACGCTCGAAACGTCAGCTCTTGAATCTCTTTACGGTGGCCAATTGACATTATCAACCCAGTTGATAAAACCAAATTATATTGCACTAACCATTAGGTCACCACGCCTCCCAACACAGTCCATCAGTGGTTGGGTAGATTTAACAAACAACAACAAATTAAAACATTGTGATATATTAGTAACGAGGAATTTCGGCAATCGCTTACAAAGTTTTAACGGGGGGTAAAGTTTGAATGCGACTACCGTTAGCTAACGAAAACGCTTCACAAGCTGAAAACCATGTCCAAGCCATTAACAAGAGCAAGTACAGATTTGGCAGCAATTTTCAAAGATGGGGCTGAAATACTCTCGAACTCTGCGAGGCTTGCAGTTAGCTTGTCTTTCTCATCACCTCTGAGATACCATGATAGGCAAACCAAGTAAGAAACGAGGTTTTCTGTCAACGCAAGTTGTTGATTATCCTTGATAGAGAGCATATGGACCAGCGAAAAAATCCCGAGCTTTTGTGTCGCCAAGGAACCCGGCCAAGATAAATGTTCATTCCTTGCTAAACTCTCACTGCGTCTACCTCCAGTCACCACTGAACTTTCGCGGTAAATCGTTGCGCTGAAGTCTAAATCACGGTTTTCAACGCATTCACTCTTGCAAATTGTCCGATCATCAAGTTTTTTCCATTCCTTTCCTGCAGCAAAAGCAAGGTGAACCAGCGGTTCCATTGTGACCCAAACGAAACTCAGGGACTCCTCCCACTGTGAGATTTCATCAGGAACATGCCTCGCCAGGAACATGTCAATTAGTCTATCAACGGCAACACAAGTGTCTTTATCAAGCCTTATCAGAGGAGCTGAACGCATTCTAGCCAGGAACAGACAGCAGTAGTACCTAAAGAATAGAAAAGACAGATTAATACCAGCTTCGACCAATGGAGATATAGCGTGCGGAGCACGTGCTCGCCTAGAATGCACACGATTCGTTCACGTACGATCCGCTTCTCACTGTTTGGCCGTGTGAAAGCTGGAGCAAGGGACGCCCAGTGGATGATGCGCACTCTACGGGTAGGCTTGCTACATAGGCTAATAGGGAGCTTAAGAAAACCACGACGGCAACGGCAACGGCAACGGCACTACACAAAAGGTTTAATGAGGAGAACAATGGCTGCGCACGTGCGTTATAATTCTTTGTACATTTCTTTGCCGTCCTCCGCAAAACAACAACGTGAAATGACCAGATTCTTCGTTGTGTGTAGAACGTGAGCAACGACGGTTAATTTTCTCATTTTTATTTCGAATTCATTGTTGTGTCATAGGTTCAGTTTCGTGATAGCTTTGACAGTGATAAACAAGTTAGTTAGGCTACCGCGAGATTTGTAGGTAAAATATAAACTCATTTTCTAATCGACGTTGCCCACGACGTCGCCGTCGTGGTATCTTTAAGCTCGCTAATAATGAAGATTGCATCAGTCCTTGCTCATGATCAAGTACTAATAGTGGTGGTTGCCGATTTATGTTCTTGGCCAATACATTGCTTTTAAAATTTCAAAAGTGGTCGAGGCTAAAATTCCACAAAGGCCCCACTCACCTCAGAGGTGTATCATAGTCGTCCTTATCAAGCAGGAGGTTAGTTGTGATGTCAATCATTTTTGCCAAAGCTCCACAATCCACCAGTGGTTGGGCAGATTTGGCATTGAAAGTGCAGTAAAACAGAGTGATTGCAGCAAGCTGGCTGGAAAACAGTGAATGTCTTGGAAACGCTGATTGGCAGCCTCCACACGCGTAGTGTATCATGTCAAGCAACTTGCCAGTCAGTTGTGGCGTTTTGGATACTATCTCCTGCGTATTGGAGTCTTGCTCTACCAATCTAGACAAATACATTATAACAAGTTATAATTGTTCTTTTTCTTCCTTAGTAAACTAGTAGTTTCGTCACAAATAATGATTCAAAATATCATGCCGTATCTCCTTTAACAGAACACCTCTATACGACAGACTACTGGTACCGGTGTTGTTCCCTACACATCATCTTTCTGTCATTGATTCTAATTGCTGTATCTACTGGCAAACTACCAGGGATTTTAAAAAAAAAGTAGGTGTCAGTGACCGGTAGAGTAGGCGGCTGTTATAAGTGAGCTTTTTAGTCACAAGCTGATTGCTATGACCAGAGTAGCCGGCGGCATAATAGTTAAGTAGCCGGTGGAACTCCGGCAGCCGCTGCCTTGTTTTGAAACCCCTGAACTACTCTGTGAGTTTCCACTATGCTATGCCGAAAGAGTAGATTATAGAGCAAACCACTGCTACAGGATACCGCCAAACTGTCTATAAACCAGACACCTCTCTGAGAAGGCTTTCAATAAGCACCGACTGCTGGCAAAAGTTGTCAGCTTTGCTCAGAGAAGTCGGCTGCTTTTCCCCAAAATTGAAGAAAATAAAATTAAAGATAGATTCATACAAAACAATTTCGGTTACTCTACTCAACCCATCTGCCTACTTCAAATTTTATTGAACACCAGGGGCAGGAGAAGAAAGTTCCAGGAACAAAACAACCGAAGAAATTTTGCAAAATTGCATAATATTTGACAGGGCGGAAAAACGCTGAAGCACCTTTTTTCAAAATTTTTTAAAGCTGAACTTGCCATTTTACATCAAAAATGAAAGGGTTACATTTGTGTTAACATACCGGTAGGTCAAAACGTAGTACAAAAAATTGTTCATCTTTATTAAACTTACTCAGGGATATTGGAGAAAACGATGTGTTATTTGCTGATTGAAATCTCACCTGTCCCAAAGTTCCGGGCCTTATATCTCAAGGTTCGCATTCACCAAATTTTGGTCCCATTTGAAATTTTGTTCTTTACTCCTTAAAGGGCTTGTATACAAAATATTGAGGTTATGTATCCATTGGCGTCCTTATAACAGGAGGTCGTATTTCGTTTTTTTCGGCCCTGTCATAATATTTTGCAACAGAACTAAAACAGGGGCAGGAGCCACTAGTAAAGTGGTGGGAGCTGGGAGTAAAGGGAATGGAAAGAGGGAGGTTCAAACCCCTGCACCTCCCCCCCCCCCTCCCCTTCTACTTATTGGAGTGGTAAAATATTGCAGTACAATATTGCAGTGCAATCTATATTTTTGAAGTGAAGGTTTTGGTTCCCCTAAAGTAATTAAAAATTAATATTATTGTTGGCTATGAAGTCTACGAACATTATAATGCTAGCTTCTTTGTCAACAGGAATTCGTAACACCACCAGTACATTCTTAAAGACACAGAAACTGGTATCTTAATGCCCTAACATTAACTTTGTTGAACCCACAACTCCAACAAAAACCATGGCAACAACTTAATTGGCAACACTGACAGGGATAATAAATGTGAAAGCAGCCCATTAAAGTGCTCGATCATTACATTATTCAAGCTGGCTCACCCTCCAAAGCATCCAATAGCTGCTTTATTTACAGATACAACCATGGCAACAAGAGGATGGTGGTTTAACGCATAATCCTCAACTGCAAATGGATGAGGAAGCAAGAGAGCATCAATTGCTAGGGGAAGAACATTTCTTGACAATATGAACTCTCGATCTTCAGGTGTCTCAGAGAATGACCACAAAAGGTTGAGGCAGTATTGTTGAAGAATAAGCAGTGCTTGGTTTAGTTCCAACTTGTGCAGTTCTCCATCTCTTGAGATTTCACACCCTTTTCTGTTGATCAGAAAGGCAGTATCAAAAGAGATCCATTTCTGACAATTAACAACAAGCCATGTCTAAGAAAAAATGATAACAAAAACAAAACGTTGCATAGGCAATTCGTATCAATAAAAATAGGTATGAAAATATAGGACAGCAATGCGTGCATAGCTCTAAAGTTACATGCTAGAGGGAAGGGAAAACAAATGAAAATACTGAAGGTATACACACGATCTGTGAAAGGTTTGATCAGCCAAAACTCAAGGAGGCTCGAAAGAGTAGCTCACTGTTATAGTGTAAAATGATGCAGGGTTACAGAAAAGTGGTTAAGATCATTTGGGCAAAGCAGATATGAATAGATTTAGAACTCTTATGGGGCAATACTTTAAGAATGTTTTTGGCATTTTAGCAGTTACCATAGCAACACCTCGACAGTTGACAAAAGAACCCCAAAATTTCAGTTTTTGGCATTTTTATTTAGTTATCAAAACCTGCCTTGTTTCTGTATTTTGTCTACTGATTATTTTTGGCCAAATGTTTCTAGATTTGAATCAGCATACTGAATATTAATCGCATGCAAAAAGTCAAGGTACGGCACCAAGTTGGTTTTCGAAATATAAAGAAATTTTTTCTGCACGTTTCATTTCCAGTTGTGCAGATTTCAGATGAAGTATGTACACCTTTAATGGAATTTGGATCCCAAGCTGACGTGAGTTTTAAAACTGAAAACCCCTGTCTGAAAGCCAATGCAACAGTGTACAGCTGTTTTCATCTGACTTGGTCTCATCAGCAGTAAACTGTAAAATTAAACAGCACCATGTCCAATTGTCTACTAAACACATGTGGTAATAACTTCAGAAGAAACGCGAACCCAAATGTTCTGGAGTCAGCCAATGTCACATCACATTAAAAAGGGTAATAGCCATAGAAAATACATACTAGGGATGGAACCAGACAACTCAGACGGAGCGGGGGGGGGGGGGGGGGCGTGTGCAAAAAAAATAGACAAAAGTACAACCAAGATAATTCAGAAGGAGGGGAGGAGGCTATTTAATGCATTAAAAAGTTACGAACAAAAGTGCATCATTTCTTGCACTACCAAGTCAAAATGGTTGTGGATCTATTCCTGGGTAGATGCCACAAACTAATTTGCATGCATGTTTACAAAGACTTGATGAGATGCCAATCAGTTTGTGACATCTAACCAGGAATAGACGGGTAGTGTAGCAGCTATCCAAAACTACTTTTGTTTGTTATTGTAAGCAGCTTCTATTGTTTTCAAGACAAAGTCATAGTTTCAACTGTTGAGTCTTTTGTTTAGAGCTAGGGTATCAAACCAATCACATTATATGTTAGGAAAGCTGCTACATCGCCCGAATAGACCCACACCCCTTGACTCGGTGTGCAACAAATGATGCTCAGTTTTTCGTAACTTTTGAATGCTACAAAAAGTCAGCATTTGGTAAAAGGAGAAACGAAAGGTGCAGTGCATTTCGACCTGGTGCGAAGGTTTGTTTTAGCAAAAAAATATTTTGGGGTTGGGTGCACAAAGGAGGAGAGGGGATGAGTTGAAAACCTTGATCCCCGGTCCGCAGACTACCCCCTGACCCCCTAGTCCGCGGACTACCCTGCGGACTACCCCTATGGACTACCCTTAATAATCAGCCAAATTTACTACTGTGGGCATCTTGCATTTTTGGTAAAGAATGGGGTGTGACTGAAAGAATATGGGGTAGAAAAGCAAGATGGCAGGTGAAAATCAAGAACTAGCGACTAAATACAGGAATTGCACCGACCTCTGAATGCACTGGGAACTAGTATGGTTAACTCCCAGATCTTTCCCAGCTCTATTATTTTAGGGCTAGGGTCCATTGTTACTGTTGTTTATTTATCATATTTCAGCCAATATTGTACACCCCCCTCCGGTTAGACTACTATAGCACTATAAATTTTTAAAATTTTAGGGTTTGATTGCCTGGGCCTCGGTGGTGTAGTGGTACTGCGAAGCGCTCGTAATCTAAACGATCTGGGTTCGAATCCACACCTCAATGCTTTTAAAATTCATTCGGTCTTTTTCTCTTTGTTAGACCAAAATATCAAAGTTAACAGTGCGATTCCTGCATTTAGCTGCGTGTAATCAAGATGGCGGGTGTTTTGAATGATCGCGTCGGTAGCTAGGTAAGTTTCTTGTATTTCTTAAACCCACAGAAGTGAATTTGATTGATTATTAAGGGTAGTCTGTAGGGGTAGTCTGCAGGATGTAGTCCACGGACTAGGAGATCAGTGGGTAGTCCGTGGACTGGGGTCAGTTCTTTCAACTCACCCGAGGAGAGGTGGTTCTTGATCAGTCATCACTGCTAATGCACCTATCAATGTTAAGCCCGACCGGGGGGGCGGGGCACGGGACTTTGACTGTGAGGTTTGTCCCTAGGGTGGGGATTTTGATTGGGAATTTTGACATGGCTGCCATTTTTACTAGTGGAGAAGTGGAAGATTTTGATACTTTTGACCAATTATGTTGTCCCAGGGGTGGGGAATTTGACTTGCCTTTGCAGAAAATGTCAAAATCCCAACCCCATGCCCGACGCCCCTCCCTCGGGCTTAACATTGATAGGTGCATAAACAATTTGAACAGACTCACTTGATTGAATAGAGCTGCTGCGAAAACTTTAAAACCTCCAAGAATGTGTCAAACCCTCCTTCTTGTACGAAGAAGTGTCTTTGGGCAACAGACTTTAAACATTTCCATGGGTGAAAGAAATTATTTGTCAGTATCTTCACGGCAGACACTACAGAATGAAAGAATTGCCAAAGGCCGCGATAGTCGTTCTCAATGCGAAGTAAGCTAGGCAGTTGTCTTTGTAGTTTTTCGACAATTTCCTGAGCAGCGATCTTCAACGCATTCAATTCTTTTCTCATCCCATCTATATTCGCTACAGCAAGAAAATGTAATTCAAAACAGTCACCCTCCCTAAAATACAATCTACCAAGTGGCATAGTATCGTCTGTTAACATCTGTCCTCGATAAAAGGAGTCGCTGATCGCAAACGGGTGCTTGAATGGCGCCTTGGATAGCGAATTTCACATCTCCAATGCTCGTGGTATCAAAGTCAGGGAGTGCGAGCTTGAATCTTCCAGTTTCACCTTTGTATTGACATCTAAAATCGACGTACACGTTCGACATGACCCTTACAGACCTTATACCGGCACTGTAAGTACCAAACGATTCAGTGTTGCACGAGGCTATAAAGCACTTTGAATGTGGTGAATTTTGACTATTGGTGCTGAAAGATTCTAAACGTAAAACGCTCGAAGACCCTGAAATGCACTTCAAAGCTGACTGAAGTTACATGCACGCAGGAGAGAAGAGTTTTGTTTTTTTTTCGCAAAGGCCGGAATATTTCCCATCGCGCTTTGCGAATGGGCCATCACGCAACACGACGATTCTTGCGTGACTGGATCCAAATAACTTTTGCGAGAAAACTCGCCGTTTATTTCAACTGAAACGTCACTAACAAATTATTATTCACAGAGCTACAAAGCGCTTGTCACAGAGCTATAACTCAATAGAACAGCTCTCCGAGAGATTATCTCTACATGTAGAGAGATGACGATTCAACTTAACGGTAGTTACTTGTAAGCAAACCACGACGGCAACGTCAACGAGAACGTCGCTAAACAAAAGATTTAATGAGCAGTACAATAGCTCTGCACGTGCGTTTTAATTCTTTGTACATTTCTTTGCCGTCCTCTGCAAAACAACAACGTGAAATGACCAATTTCTGAGTACTTTTGAGAACGTGAACCTTGACGGCTAAATTTTCGGTTTTCTGTTTGAAAATAAACGCCGTCCTTATATTTTCTACAAGAGCTATGTTTGAAAGCGATAGATGCACCAAATACATCAAGACAATTGCGAAGTTCGTGAGTAAAATATAAATTCATTTATAATCAGGCGTCGTCCTAGCCGTCGCCGTCGTCATTGCTTAAGCTCCCTATATTAGAACCTCACCGACCACAACGGGCTGCAAATGAATTTTTTCAAAAGCCTGCTTCCAATGCTGTTTTCTAACGTCAGCAAACCAAGTCCTCGTTTTGCAACATCACAAGGAAACTATTACTTACATTTATAGTGCAACCCCGGTTTAACGAACTCAACAGAATCTACTTTTTTTGCTTATTTTCTATGTCCGGTCAGTCGCCTCGGCAGTCGTTTTTTGGGTCGTCAAGCAAGGCTTCTAGGAGGGTCTCGATGGGGTTAACTGTCAATCGTAAAATGACCAAAATTAAAAATAAC
>OX393565.1:3033570-3041070 GCA_947652115.1 Blastomussa wellsi | reverse complement strand
CCTCCTCCCGGCCATGCCTCTGAAAATTGGAGTTTAATGCACCTAACCCCAAAATATTTTTTCGCTAAAATCAACCTTTGCACCAGTTCGAAACGCATTGCACCTTTCGTTTCTCCTTTTTTCTAAATGCTGACTATTTATCACATTCAAAAGTTATGAAAAACTGCACATTATTTGTTTCATGACCGAGTCAGAAGGGGCGTGGGTCTATTCCTGGGTTGACGTCACAAACTGATTTGCATGCATGTTTACAAAGACTTGATGCAAAGAAATCAGTTTGTAACGTCAACCCAGGAATAGACCCACGCCCCTTCTGAGTCGGTCGTGCAACAATGGATGCTCGGTTTTTCGAAACTTTTAAATGCTATAAAATGTCACCATTTGGTGGCAAGGCGAAATGAAAGGTGTAACGCGTTTCGAACTGGCGCAAAGGTTTATTGTAGCGAAAAAATATTTTGAGGTTAGGTGCACTTTAAGTTAAGTTTTATCCTAGTTTTGAGACACCCCTTTGGAATTTCCATGATTGACCTTCTGTGGGATGGATATGAATATTTTCTGGAACCAAACGGTAGCCAGATACTGTACCTCTAAAGCTAAGGTGAATGCTGCCAACTTTTGGTAGCAAGCTGCCCGATTACTGTAGAGTTTAGCATTGTTTGGATCTCGCTTGATGGCTTCCTTGTAATGCTTCAGTGCCTCAGGAAAATCCCCTGAAATACAAGCAAATTGGACATAATGATGATAACATTTAATTATTGTTAGCATCCTACAATGCAGGGCAGACCCAGTTGGGGCACTTTAAAGCAACCTTTCAATAATACAATGTATCTTTAATTTCGTATTACTCCCCATGTGAAAAATGGCTTTTAATGCTGAACAATAATTTCTAATGGTTTTATTTTGTAGAGCAGTACTCGACAAATGATTGGAACCCATAAGGAAGTGAGGATGGCTAACGATGGCAAGGATGGAAATGGATTGTGATATGGATTTTTGAAAAAGCGTCAGGATGTCAGTTTTTCAAAGATTTAAGTTTGGCTCGAAAATCGCTGAAATTTTGCAAACATGTTGCTGCAGGGTGGACTTTCTTTAAGAAATTGCTTTTAATCAGTTAGTTAGAGCTAATAAAGTTCTTATTACATAAATTTAGGGACCATTTCGTGAATTTATAGCAGTTTTAGGCAAATAGTGTCCTTTTAAACCCATCCCCTAAGCCATGTCGACAAACATGTATCGTAATGTTGGCGTGGGATGGCCAATTCTTAACAGTCCTGACTAGTCATTACCTGTTGCATAATACATGTACATGCAGCCCACAACTGTTACAGTAGTTTGAATATTGCTTCCTACCTTTCTTGAATAAGTCATTCCCTTTTTCTTTCGCTTCCTCAGCTTTCTCTGGGTCAATATATGCTAGCCTCTCTTGCTCTTTCAATGCTTTCTCTGCCTGAGTAAACAAACCATTTATCGGTTACACCCTTTCCATTTCATTTTTTAATAACTGTTTTCCTTAAAGGGTTCATTGTCACAGTAATGCACAGGCAGAGCCTTAATTCACACAAAAAGTGTTTTCACCAATGGAAATTTGGCCAGGCTGTGCACTGCGCGCCGTCACGAACCACTGTGGCCTTCTGCAATTTTTTTGGAGTATACACAAGCACACGAACAACTCTTTGTCTAGCTCATCCCTTTGTTTTCGCTTTTGTCCCGAGCCACTTTGTGTATCATCCTTCGAGAAGATCATATTTCCCATGATGTTCAATGTTTATAGCTTTTGCAAGCCTTGCGAGGTCGATGAAACTAATTTTCTTCGCAGGGGACAAGTTCACAAGTTCACTAAAAACAATCTTCAGTGTTGCGTAGCCTACCTCATGAACTTTCTTTAAAACATCTGGAGACCTGAACTCAACTAAAGATTTGTTGTATGCATCAATAGCCTCTTTAAGCTTCCCTTGTTTATAATAAGCATTTCCCATCCTGCCATAGGCCCTGTAAAAAGACAAAGAAAATTACAAACGCAGTTGTGGCCTCAACTCTAGCTGGCTGGCATAACATGAGTAACTAAGACCAGAGGCTGGGTGAGCAATGCATTTCCTACTCGGAGGTTTGGGATACAGACTCTGCATGACATGCCTCTTTACAATTTAAGGCCAATGTTACATTCTCTGCATCTTCTATCGTGGTAAATCATTACCATAGAACTAAATGGATGTAATAGCTGATTCTAGACTTGCTCGCAGGGAATCATGAGAGTTGCATGCATCATGCGCAGGACATCTTCAGGACTTGGCAACAACTACCATGATCATCCCTGTGCGTGCAGCTCAGAAAGGGAATTGGCCACCATTGCTTTATCAGTAGCAAGCAAAACTAACTTCACAAAAACAGTGCAAAAAGGCCTTCAACACGAGAAGAGAAATTTCATATCTCCAAGCAGCCATGGAAAAATTCTATTTATGACACCAATGAACTTCCAAACCTCTTCACTTTTGCTGCGAAAGGTGCAATTTATTACATAACCATACCAACGATGATATCTTCACATGTGAAGATAACATATATCATATTTTCGCGCGAAAGCTCACCTGGTATTTCACTGCTGTTTAAATAATAAAATCACATTACACATTGTACTTACTTTGCAGTCAACTGGTATCCTGCCATTTGCTCTCTTGCTAATGTGATTGCCTTCTCGCACTCTTCAATGCATTCGTCAAACTTTCCTTGTTCAAAATAGACAGCTGAAAACAAAACCAATTACAGTTTCTCAATATTATGCACATAAAGGAAAAAGGTTAAACGCAGCTGTTGCATTGTGACTACCAGTAATTTAATATACTCTAGACAACAAATACACAGAAAAGCATAGTTCTCTGTTGGATTTTAAGCCATTGTTCAATGATGGTGGGACACGCTTTAGCACTTAATGTCATTGTGATAAGCTTCTTTGCTTCTTTGATGGTATAGATTAATAGCAATGATTAAATAACAAACATAGCAAATTTCCTTGTATTATTTTGTTAAACATAAACAAGTAAAAACTAGCAATATAATGTTAAATTTACGATGTTTCGCCACCTCATGACGCCATTATCAAGGAGATGGAAATGAATGTGTGAGTTCAAAAAAGATACAACATACTCCAAATTTGCTTAAGTGAAGTAGAGCTACAGAGAGTTTAGCACAGATTGAATCTGTTTGGACATTCAGGCATGGCCTTAATTGTTTGATGTACAGCATTTCGTTAACAAGACAGTCCAATTTGTTCCGGTGTATTTTCAACAGTCTAGACCAATTGAGGTCATCAGAGACAGCACCTGTATGGTCTTTATCATAATGCTTGCATACAGATGATGGACTATTGCGAACATCCATGCATGTAACATTTACACAATTCATATTATTTTGTCGTCTACATTTTAATCATAATGCAACTACTGGTACTTGGATTAACCTTTTTTTTTTTCATTTAATTTATTTGCCTTTATGTTACAAGTTTTTTAAAGATATACAGCAGGTTGTTACAATCTCCTTATTCAGTGTTCGCAGAAATATACTAACCTGCTTTGTTGGTCAGGAAGCTGGCATTTGTGGGATCAAGCTCAATAGCTTTTCCATAGTGTTCAAGGGCAGTCTCAAAATCTCTCCTCTTATAAGCAGCATTTCCCAACTCCTTCTCTTCAAGAGACTGTAGAACAGACCAATGTTAGTAATGCAATAAATACTGTTAGTAACAATAACTAAATTTAAGCCTAATTTAATCACATTTCATCAAAATGTAGATCATGCACCACAAACAGCTGAAGTTGTAGGATGAATTCCAACATTTGCAGCCACAATATTTCGAGAAGGGGAGCAAAAATACTCTGAGGGCTGCAACACTACTTTACTCTTGACATGACTCAGAATGGGGAACTGTGATGGAAATTCTTGCAAGAGTACACAACAATTAGATCGACACCACTGCAGTGTTCTTTCCAGACAATTTTCAGGTTAGACCCCTAAAACCCTGTATGAGAACTACTCAGCATATAACGTCTTCAGTATAATGACCATTTTAACAGAAGCATCCACTTGTGGCTCCAGTTCTGGTTCAGGTTTGTCTGTCTCCATTTGTTCACTGGCTGGTTTCTCGTCTGAGGTTGAACTAGCAGGCTCTATAAATATTAAGGTAAAGAAAAATATTTTAACACTGGGCTGTAGAGAGCAAGAGGCAAGACAAGACACTTGCCAAATTTAAAAAAAGTACAGAACTTGAACTTTGAACATTTTACAAACTTGAACTTAAAGTGACACAGTCAGCTGGTGCACATGTGCATTAGATACCATTTCATAGCTAATTTACATATCACATTTTATCGCGATCCATTCTGTATTCACATAATATCTTAGGATGAGCAAAAGCACACTCAAAATTAAAACAGGTTTTCAGTGAACGATTGAAAATCAAGAGAAACACTACGAAGATTGAAGCGATATTTCGAGATGAACAGGGGCACAGTCAGCTTAGGGACCGCGCTGACCTGGACACTAGTTTTCTCACTTTGAAAAATGTTTACCCCAACCTGAAATTAAAAGTACATCTCGAAATCCGCTTCAATCTTCCCAGTGTTTCACTCGATTTTCAATTGTTTACTGAAAACCTGTTTTTGAGTGTGCTTTTGCTCATCCTATGATATTATTTGATCATATTTAGTTAAAACAGCATGGATTGAGCTAAAATGCGATATGCATTATGCGATATGCGATATGCACTACTAGTCTTGTTTGGTGAAATTAAAATAACACTTGCCATCACTGTCTGCAACTTCTGCATCAATGCCAAGCAACACCGCCACTGTCTGCATTATCCTAGGATCTTGGAGATAGCTGTTAAATAGAATATTAACATTAAAATCTAGTATTTACAATATTTATATTATTAAAACTGAATACACAACGAACGTATTTCCAGAAAATATCCATCCTACCCCAACAGATTGGATTTGAATTTTCTGGGGGTGGGGGTTCTATAGGACCAAAAGGTTTAAAGAAAATATGTTTGAAGCTTAACTGGAATTTCCAGAGGGGTGGGGGGAGATCTTAGAAAAAATCTCTTTCATGGGGGAGGTATGAATGTTTTATCGAACTACACAATGGTATTAGGTTACTAATACACATCACCTGAGGGAAGGTCAAGTCCGTTCATTAATCGGTTCAGGCTCAACACACCCTCAGAAAGACTACAGGTATTCAATCCACAAACCATTGTGATGAACAAAGAATAATGGCACTTTGCAGACTTAGAAAATATTACCTTCTAAGGGTCATTGGCATGAGTGGAGAGACACTTTTGGCATAATTATTATAAATTCAAATGTAACATCTAAAATTTCCTCATAACTGAAGATGGTTGTTGAAAAATGGAAAGTAACATGTCTACAGCTTCAAAAGCAAATTAAAGTGTTGTTGTCTCACTTACAGTCTTTCCCGTAAAACTGTGAACACCAAAAAAAATTCTGGAATGTTTATTGTGTAGTGACCAATCACAGCAAAGTTCAGAACACGCGAACAAACCTCAAAACCACAAACTAATGACTGTTGTTGTTTGCGGTTTAGTTTTCTCATACCTGATTGGCTTTTTCTTTGTAACACAATAACATTCCATAAACATTTCTGGTGTTCACGGTTTTACGGGAAAGACTGTAAAATAATAGTCACTCTGCTTCATAACAATCAGACATTTGGAAATATAATTAGTAAACTAAACTCACGTTCCAAGCAGCTGAGGGCTTTTCCTGAGTGCTTCTACAGTAGCTCTGTAGTCTGGCTGATCCAGGAAAGCTTTGGTTTTGGGGTTTGTGGCTAGACGAACATACAAATCGGGCATGGCAAATGGGTTCATCATTGGGTTGTTACCTGTGAAGTGTCAAAAATATTTTTATTATTTAGTGAAACATGAAGTTTTGATAAAATTTATCAATTACAATTTGAGAGAGACAATCCGTGGAAGCAACCCTCCAAGTTTATTTTTTTCCTTAGTGGCCATTTGGTCACTCACTGTTTAAGTTTGGTCACCAGTGAAAAATTTTGGCCACTAAAGTTAGCTCAAGTGTTCAATCCTTCTTCTCAATTTTAGTCGCCAGTTGGCGACTTCTGTTAGTCAGCCAGTCGACAGCTCCAAAATTTTGGTCGCCGTTAATAATGTGACCATATTAACAAGGTGACTGTAAGGCAGGATTTCACTGTGAAAATGGATTCCACTATGAAAATGGAAAATAACCCAGTCAAATATGAAGCAGTAATTTAACAATACTTACATTCAATTCTGGACTTAAGTGAGTAACAACTGCCCTAGTACACACTGGTGAGCCTTAAATTTGTAGTTGCTACTAACAACAGACGAGTTTGTTGGACTATTTTCGAAAAATTTAAACAATTGCCTTAAGGTCGACTCAATCAGGAACTTTTTTCAAACAAAAATTTTACCGAGCAAATATTATGAATAACTAAATAAATAAAATAATAAATAAATAACAATATTTAGATCTAGAAAGGGTCCGCTATTGGTTTTTGAGGAGACAGGAAAACTGGAGAACACATAGAAAAACCCTTGGGGCAACGAGAGGTGAGAGTTGACAGTTCTCACCACTGCGCCAAATGTTGATGAATGCTAGAAAAGTACAGTTCAACAAAATCACTATCCAGCTCTTTTGTTGGTCATATTTGTTGTGGTTTGGGATATCTAGGATTTGATTCATTAACCTGGCCCCCTCTTGCTTTTAAACTTTAGGAAATAACAAATCTCACCTAACTTTGCTTACCCTACATAATTTGCATTAATTGTCCAACTAACTTAATTTTGTCTATGTCAATGCTGTCATTATTTATTTACTTAGCAATGGCGGCGTCCAACTAGAAAGCTCTGCTACTTTGGACGTCGCACTCTTATTTACTTCTACATTAAGGCCTAATTTCATTCTTCTTTTGTCTCTTTGTTTATGATATAGATAGTGCATAAATACCTAGGATAGTGTGAATAAAGGATTGATTGATTAAATGTGGGTGCCACAAGTGCTTCCTGAATATGCACATGTAAAGCTTGTATAACATTGCAAAATTCAGTCTAGAGGGAGCTATATGGCATAACCTATATTCAGAAGGTATTCACAAATCACCATCAATCTTCACACCAGAAGATGTGCAAGGCCATAGTTCAAATGTTTTCATTTGAACTACGGCTTCATGCATCCTCTGGTGTGAAAATTGATGATATGATAACAAATTGATGATTATATAATAATTGTTAATAAATCATTGATCGAACATCTGTTAAGTACTAACGTTGAGCTTGAGCTCTGGCTTCTTCTAAACCACTTTTCAGTTGTGCATTATTCGGATCTAGCTGAAGTCCTTTGGCATACGCTTTTTCGGCCTCATCATAGCGCTTCAGAAATGACAACGCTGTGCCAAGCCTTGAGTAACCCTAAATGAGAAAAACTGGGTCAATTTCAGCAAATT
>OX393565.1:3026070-3028570 GCA_947652115.1 Blastomussa wellsi | reverse complement strand
AGTCTTAGATCCAAATCTCCACTCCGGGGAGGAATTATTCGGCCCCTAAGCCAGTTGTAGAATAATCCCTATGAGCGAGACTCGAACCCTCGACCTCTGGTGACGTTTCTGTCTTCGTAGCGCGCAACGATGACCGCTAGGCCACCTCTGTAATCCCTTGGGGATATTAGCATAAAAGGTCGGTGTGTTGGGTTTGCAAATTAGGGGTTGTGACTGAGAATGCGTACTCTGTTAGAACCGGTTAAAATGGGCTAAAAACGGCAAACTTCAAATTTCATTAGGTGGGATTAATGTTTTTTCAAGATGGCAAAATGATTTCTTTGCATTAGGCTTTGACTATTACACAATGGCTAATAGGGACAAGATAACCGCACCGGAGGTAACCTAACAGCTATGTTGTATAACACGAAGCTCGTTAATATAATTACAAAAATTCTGATCGTAATTTTTAAATTCGACAAATTAAGAATAAGAAAAAACAAACTGGAACAAGAGAAAATTTTCATTGGAACTAAAATGCAATTTCTAGATTCAGTTAACCTGAAATTCAGATCTAGGTAACAATCCAAACGATTTGACAACCGTGAAAAAACACACTACCAAAGCAAATTAAAATCTTTCTGTTGGCCAAGACACTAATTTCACGTGTTATGATAAACTAGAGGAGATTGATTTGGTAAGTTTATAAAAATGGCTATATGAACAAGCTGATAAAACGTTTTTTTCTAAATATATAGAAGCTCTTCGGGCATACCTTGTGGGATCGGAGACTTTATGATCAGTGGCACCAGTAAAATTGTTTCCCAATAAGAAATTTACTGTTTTCACTAAATTCTAGGTTGTGAAAATTCTCTGAATGAATTTTCTTCATTGGGTGCCGGGCATCGAAACAGTTTCATTTTGGATATCTCCCATTGAATTCGTTCACAATTTAAGATAAAACTCAAATGGGAAGCTGTTATAGATGTGTTTTTCATAGCAGGGTCTTCAATGTTCTACCAAACTTCGTCACAGCATCACACTTTCCCACTGTCGTGGAGGGCTTCATACCCTTTTCTGTAGATACCTATTGTTGCTGTTGTTTTTATCCGTTTGTTTTCTAATTAAGTTAGCCAATAAAACTAAATTACTTTCTTTTATTGAAACAAAGCTTTGATTGGGTTTTCATTGTTGTTTGACACATTTATAATTAACAAAGCAAACCTGAAAATTAAACGCAATTACTTTCATTAGCAAAAATCGAAACAAACTTAAGAACCGTAAAAACAAACTCGCAAAATTTCATTAACTGCGATCAATATTGAATCAAATTTTACTGGTGGTCACGCCAGGTTGAAGGCAATAAAGCTCTAAAGAAAGTGCTTAATTTTCACATCGTGCAAACTTGACTTGGAGAGAGACCAGCCTGGTAAGTTACTATGTGTAAAACTGATAAGCTATATTTTCAAAGATTCTAGCTTAACTAAAAATGTTTCGAACATGGTTTAGGTCAGTAGTTTATGCAACTTTAACCTTAGTTTTAATGTTTATTTTGCCTTTCTTGACCGGTTCTATTTTTCTCTTTCGATTTAAACATAGCATCATCGGTTTTGGCCTTTTGTTGAAGATCTTACTAGATTTATCAAAAGCAAGACACAACCGAGAATGCAAGATAATCATGAACTCAGTTGAACGAATTTCTCTTCACTAATAACACTGAGTTACATCATTTTTCTAAAAACAGAATCCATCGAAAACTTCCAAAAATGACTTCCTCTACCCTAAAGTCAATCAGCCTCGCTATGAAAAAAGGACGCCATGAGACTATGCCGGTTTAATATAAAAACAAAAATTAATGACGGCAAGGAAATAAGTTAATTAATTTTCCCTGTAGGGGGTTTTCCCTGTAATTAATATCTAAAGATATGAATGTAAAACGCTAATCATTGCATACAATAGAAATTTAATTTTAAAACTCAGTCTTCCTTCTGTCGATGGAGATCCCTTCTTAGTTTTCATTTTGTTTTCAGCAATTTTCTCGTCTAAAAGGTCAAAAATGAAGTCGGCGTTCAGGGCTTTGGTGTTTTTAGCCTTCTGCTATTTAGCTGTGGCCGGTAAGTAAAGGATGCGTTGAGTAGCTTAAGTTTGTAGGGAACAGCTGGTGTTAGAAAGAGTCACCATCAGTTTTAAATTTATTCTTTTGATAAGACGTAATTCATCTATTTGTTGGCTAATTCATAAATTCAATGGGCAAGCATAGCAATAAAGTAGCTAAGGAACCAAATTCCCCTTTAAATGAAGCAAACCTCCAAATAATAGTGTAGTGATGAAGAAAAATCCCAAAGAGGTTATATTAAACCAAAATTAAAGGACGAAGGATGTTTGAGGATGGAGACGACTGAGGCTACATTTTTCAAAGTGCACAAACCATGCCGTAATTTCTTTAAAACTCAACCATGATAAAGTCTAATTTGGTTTTATCAACTGGATTGATAATGTCAATTGGCCACCGTAAAGAGAT
>OX393565.1:3015556-3025870 GCA_947652115.1 Blastomussa wellsi | reverse complement strand
AAGCAACATATGGCAGTCTGCGGCCTTTCCATTCACCAAGGAAACACGGAAAGCCGTAAAACTCTAGAACAAAAATCCTCAAGGTATCAACGAACGCTTTTCATTCAACTAATTTATTCCGAAGTTTTCACGTTACCAGGCACCAGCCAATAGCGAAGCTCCATCTTTCTGTATATAAAGACACACGACGCGCAATTCCTTGATTCGCTCCGACGAAGGGCTAACGCTCGAAACGTCAGCACTTGAATCTCTTTACGGTGGCCAATTGACATTATCAATCCAGTTGATAAAACCAAATTATATTGTTATACTTCCCACCGACGCAGCACCACAGTTTCTTTAGAAACTTACCCCCTCTATTCATGATAAAGTCTGACTGATAGGTGACAATCAAATTCTCAGATTACAGGCAGGACGCGCTGGAACAACACAACAGGCTTCGCGCCATTCACGATTCACCTCCCATGACACTCAGTAGCTCCTTGAATAGGGACGCTGACCAGTATGCTCGCAGACTGTTCAACATGTTGCGTTGTCATGGTGATCTTAAACATTCTAACGCACCGGGGGTGGGAGAAAATCTGGCCAGTGGGTGGACGACTGCAATGGGTGAAGGAGTGGAAGGCAGATCTGTCCAAGATGGAGTGAAAGCATGGTATGTGAAACTTATCACGGCAAGCCCGACATGCATAAAGCGGGTTTTGTTGCGGAATTTTTGTTCCGCCCGCTGGTTTACTTCAAGACTGTATCCATCACGCTAAGAAGAACTGTCTAGTTAAAAATTGCGATTTATTCTTTCAACTTTACACTCTCAAGGTTTCCACTATCGGGATACAGTCCAAGTAAGCGTACAGCTTTTACTGCTATCTTGCGTAATACAGTACTTTAAACTATCACATGTACAGCTTACAGTAATATAACTATCGTACCATGTACCTAGAGCAAAGTAACAATTTATGATGTTCAATTCACATGATCTCCTACCTTATTTGGTTCAATTAACGCGTGCAACGGTACATCAGCTGATAAACTGCGGACTAAGTTCAGTTTACTGCGAAAAGTTATACTCTGTCAGTAATCATTCAACTAATTCATTGTGCATTTAACATTCGACTTATTATTAATAAACAACTAACTTATTTTCCCCGACAGGTTTAGTGTAGTCAGTTGTAAAGCAATTATCAGTTATTAATAAACGGAGTCGTGATGATATGTATGTAAAAAATAACATTCCATGGTAACCGTTAAAAATGATCAAACGAAAAGCATTAAACCGAAAAAAAACGTTGAAAAAAATTGTCAGCCAAGTTGATGCATCGTTACCTTAAATGTTTTAAGCGCGGGCTCTGTTACTTTTTCCAGATAAAATAGAAAGACTTAACTGAGCTCAGCATTTCTACCAGGCCATATAACAATTATTCCATGAGCCCGCGTTGGATATGAAGTGATAAAATAACTAACGAGCGCGTAGCGCGAGTTGGTTATAATCACTTCATATCCAACAAGGGCTAATGGAATAATTGTTTTAGTAAATTCTCAAACCGGGTTTTGCCGCCGATTTTTATTTTCACAATTTTACAAAGCGTCCGGAAAGAGCATACAACTTCCTATTTTCCATATGAGGTAAAACTCCGACTATTGGCTCATAGTCGGAGTTTTTTAGCCAATCAAAAAGCTAGAAATGCAATAGTCGGAGCTAATAGTCCATTTTACAGTTCTGTGAAATGTAACCAGGCCTCTGTATGAAAGCGAGTCTCAGGGTGACCTTGTCATGATAGAGACCAGAAACTATTTAGCATAACAACAAAACGATTTACATATCAAAAGCAAGAGGGTTTGTATCTATGCAAGGTCACCTTCAGCCTCGATTCCACTCAAAGGCTTGGTAACTAAGCACAGAACTGTAAAATGGCCTATTAAACGCTTGTTTGTTTGTTTATTTACAGGTATGATGAGGTGTGCCTGTATAATTTCAACAGGCCTGGTTACTCGTCTGCAATCGGTCACTTTTCCCAGCTAGTTTGGAAAGCTTCAACTGAGCTTGGCATCGGCAAATACACAGGAGAAGGAACCAACAGGCAAGGGAGGCCGGTGACTTGTACCTACATTGTAGCGCGCTACAAGGACGCTGGAAACGTGAACACAAGGGAACACTTTCGCCGCAATGTTCTGAAGGGATCTTTCCGCCGCTCCTACTGCCGTACGGTAGCGGATCAATCGACGGAAGAAGACGATCTTGATACTACAGAGGGCTCGGCCATCGCGTGAGATGGACGATTTCCTTTAAGACGTTTTGGCTATGTAGAATGGTCCTTGTTATGACCATATAAACTAAAACAAACAGTACATTAATTTACTAATGTTTCTTACATTTATCTGTGCGACAAGGAGGAAATTGCAATAAAGGGAAGCCAGAACTCATAAGGGCGTTGTATATTTTTTATACTGCAAATCCTGTTAGAAGACGAGAGGGCATGATAGCTAATTAATGGTTCATAGTGCGCTGAATTCCGAATCGAACCGTCTGGCAAGGGAACTGTGTTCTATTCTTGGGAAGAATTCACTTTACTCACTTTACTTACATAGTCCGAGGAAAAAATATGGAACTGTTAAAAGCGGGAGAAAGGTTTTGTGCCTGGCCCTAAAGGAGTTCTAATTATTTATAATATGGTACGGCTTAAAACGAAAACCTCCATTTATTTTCTTTATTATTTAGCGCGCAAATTTGCTTTTAGGCTCGCTCTGCAAAGAGTTAACCACTTCTAACAACTCAAAATACTCTAACGAATTCACCACAGCATTACTGCCAAGAATCAAATCATATATTGTATGGTTTATATTGCATATCACAGGCTTCATGGTCAAAGTGTGGCTTTGGATCAGTCACAAATTAAAGGTCAACAAAAATCGATCTTTCAAGTACAAATTTACGGTACCCACTCCCCAAATAATGTAACTGGGCGATAATTTTATGTTCAGTCACGAGTTTTTCTTTTCTTTTTTTAATGATTTTTATTTTTTCACTGACTTCATTTAGCTTACAACATTTAAACTATTTACAGCTCCATACCCTACTTACATTACTTACACCAATTACAATTTAATATTTTGCTGCACTACCGATTTACTTATATTCTCCTGCAGGATTTTTCACGTATTCTTTAATTAGTACCATTATTGATAAATTACAGAATTACAGAAATGACCATGTATGTTGAAACTTTTGTAAGATTTCCTTCAATATTATTAGTTTCTCTTGCACTCGCAGAAGGAAACTTTGGAAGCATATTTCATCTTGATGAACATTTGTACAAAGGTGATGTGGTATTTCGCTAATAGAATTAAATAGTTCCATTCCTGCCAATATGCTGTATTTCGAAAAAAGCGGTTAAGTATTTTACTTTAATTTAACAGAAGGCTTTCACGAGTTTTTTCATACCACCAAACCAGTCGAGAAAGGTTCGAAAGAAGGATGCTGTTTTGATACAAGTGGCCGGGGGAGCCGGGGGGGGAGGCTGCAATCCCCGCCCCCCAAATTTTGGGCAACTCAGACTTTTTTGGGCAGCAAGTGAAATTTGGGCTTGGCAACTTGGGAGAATTTTTTGGGCAAATGGTCACTCCCCCCCCCCTCTCCCCACGGCAAAAAATTGCCCGTATGCTTATGGTGACTAACAAGTGGATTAGCAAAAGTTCCTCACCGCTACCAATTACAAATTCAAAAGGACTTTTGCGTTGTGCTTATAGCATCGTAAAACCAAAAACAAGCTTATCACTCTTGCCGATCACAAATGACATAGAAAATCCAGTGAACCAATCGACACTTGAAGCTAATACATAGATAGACATGTTTCCAGAAACATCTGCAGCGCGCGCATGTTTCCACATTGTTTCCCATTTTGACATAGGGGAAACATTGTTGCCGGCGTCAATTGTTGAAGAAAATTTTGTTTAAATTCTGTTACATACACGGCAGAAACATTTCGTGTTTCCACACGACATGGAAACATGTTTCCCAGTTTTGTTACGATGTTTTACTTTGCCGTGTCCTCCGCGGATAATTCGCAAACAATTGTCTGAAATTCCCCCTGTTGTCTCTTCTTTCTATGCCACAATCTCCCTAGCCCATTCTTTCGTTTTTTTCTGTTCTCCCCTGTCCGAAAATGTTAATTTTTGTCCTTGTTAAAAGTCCTTCGAATTCGTTGCCCTTTTTGTCTTTGTGCAGCGTGTCCCTTCATGCGACAGTACCCCTAAACAGGTTCTTGTCGCATTCCAACGCAACAGCCCCAGAGCGTGGAAACAATAGAGAACACTCCTAAACAAAGCAATAGCAATGAAATCTATTGTCAAGGAGAACGAATGGAGAAGTAGGTTTATATGGGGATAACAGTGCCCTTTTTATTTAAATATTATCATAAAAATAATCGAAACTTCATTGAGGCACGTCACTCGTTTTTAAACTTGCTTAACAGTTGCGCCACAGCCTTAACACGTTTCTTATATAATTACTGGCAAAAGTGATTTGATCTTGCAAAATAACTACGAAGATGTTCGAATGTTTTGTGCAAATGTATTCTACATCTTTATACTCACGTAATTATATATATAAAGCTGCTTGTATGAACATAAGAAATATTAAAATTTATGCCACGCTACAATAGAGGACTTTTGCATTGTTTTCATAGCCTCATCTAAACAAGAGGGAGTTTGGGAAAATTCGAGACAGTTCTCCCAAACCTCGGAGTGTTTAGATGAGCTATGAAAACATGGAAAATGTCCTCTATTGCTTTTAGAAAATATTGTTTAAAGAGCGCGCGTAGTATCTCATTTATTTTATAATGGTTAGTAGTTTAGTATGTTCATAAGTCATCTTTGTCCAAACCTTAGAATAAAAAGAAATGAAAAAGGCCAAGAGTTTTATTACTTATTCAAAACTACTGATGGAAAGCGTTTGGTTTACTGTATTCTTAATTTTGGCTCCCCATGAAGACACTCGAAATCTGGCCAATGGACTAAACTGGGTTGCTGGTGGGTGAGTCCGTTTGGGGTGAAGTCAACGTGGATTTTTACACAGTTCAAGCTGCACTTCGTAAAGATAGCAAGCGAGACATTGGTAAGTGAGGAAATTGTGTATATTTAGATACATTCCATAACCTTCCTTCGATTCCATGACCGTCCTTCGATTTTTATCCAGTTTTGTAAGTGATTGCGGTATTCCAGATTTTGTAATTTTTATTTTAAAAAAACACAAGCAATGGTTTCTGTAACGAATACTTAACTAGCTATTTTTTTTAACTGCGTTACTTGCGTGATCCGAAATTATTATGGTTTGCTTTTGTTCATTAAATTGTTTTCATATTAATTGATTTTAATGTTTTTTTTTTTCATTTTCTTTGATGCCTGGGACCTTTGTTTCTTTGTTAAAAGAAGCCTTTCAACAAAGAATCCATTTAAAATTCTTAACTTTCACTTTGTATGGAACGAACATCTTTGCGTTGTAAAATAACAAAAAGGGTCAGTGATGATAACGATGCTGAAATTTTTGTTTAATTCATATAGTACAAATATTGGTAAAACTATGTATGCCGGCCGTGCTATGCTTTGCTGTTTTGTTTCAAAAACTAAATTCTTTGAATATTTCTCTTGAAAAATATATTTAACTTTTCCTCTGCTGTAGTTTTAATAATTGTATTACAATTCTCGGATTTTCACTTTCTGAAATATTTGAAATATTGTGATAATTTTACGCTTATAAGTTTTTTTCAACCGGTGAGGTCATTTTAGCTTGTCTTCCTTTTTGGTTTTTAACAGCAGGGGAGTTTGGCTTAAGTTGTTATTCCGTGTCACTTTTGAAATAGATGTTCAAGACTTATTCTATGACGAATATACCCAATTTTATGTCACGATGTTTATATTTATATTTTTTAGTATTTTTATATCAAAAACAAGCATATCTTTTAACCTGTTTTGCTGTTGAGTTACGCCTGATTATAATAGGTACCTTTAATTGTTTTATATATATCGTTATTCTACATTTTTACAATCATTTTAAGAAAACGAAAGAAAATGTTTCCCTTGAGGATTTTGGTGGCTTTCGCATTCTGTTGGATGGTTATGGCAGGTACGTATTAGAAAGGCACTTCTTAAGAGAATCTCCCTCACTATTTGTTAGCATGCAATATAACAGGGTTCGTACAGGTCATGGAAACCTGGAAAGTCATGCAACTTTAGAATGTCATTTTCCAGGCCTGGAAAGTCATAGAATTTAAGTGTGGGCCATGGAAAGCCATGGAAAATTATGTCAACTGAAAAAGTACAAAATAAATATAAGGAATTATTGTGAAGAAAATGGTAAAAACGTACCCAAAATGAAAGATGGTCAAATTCATGAAATTTCAAAAGCTTAAACCGAGTACGAACACTGTTTGACTAACTAAATCAAGAGAATACGTATTTTCTCTTCATTAAATATAAGACATGCTTCAACGGATGCAATTGCGTTGGTACAAGGTTTGCTTTCTTTTGTTGAAGTTAGCCGGCAGGTATAAGAAAATTAATAAAAGAAGTAATAAATATTAAGAATATTAAGGCGTAGCAAAAGTATGAATTTTGCAATTTTCTTAAAGAAAACTAGACACTGGAAACACAACGGGAAATTTTGTCAAAAACGTCGATATTTGGCCATACAAGCATATAATAATGCGGTACTGTACGTTTCTATCTGGGAAGGGCAGTGGCATAATTGACCATTTTCGCATTGCCCATAATACACCTTGTTTACCCACCAGAATTTTGCATAACCTTTGTTTCCCAATTCTCCTGGGTATTACAGTCGCCCCAAGAGAATCGGAAGACAAAGCCTATGCAAAATTTTGGGGGGTAAACAATGTGTATTATGGGCAATGCGAAAATGGTCAATGGTTAGCGCGCTGGATTCCAGATCTGACGGCCCGAGTTCGAGCCCCGGCCGGGGCACTGTGTTGTGTTCTTGGGCAAGACACTTTACTCTTACAGCGCCTCTCTTCACCCAGGTGTATAAATAGGTACCGGTGAACTTACTGCTGGGGGTTACCCTGCGATGGACTAGCATCCTATCCAGGGGGAAGTACAAGTGCTAAGAAAACCGGGATAAGCTCCGGCCTGATGGGCCACTAGGCTCTTATACAGACTTTACCTTTATACGTTGCTATCTCATTGCCAAAATTGATGGAGGTACAGTTAACATATCAAAGTTTCTGCGACGGATGAATGAACAACTGGCTTAAAGTTTCAGCAACATAGGGTAAAGATAATCGACTTATACGTTCTCATTGATTTCACGTCTTATGCAGATTACAGGCATGATGCATTGCAACAGCACAATGAACTTCGTAACATTCACGATGCTTCTGCCATGACACTTAATGATGACATGAATACCGCTGCAACGGAATACGCCGGAAAATTGTTCGAGCTGGGGTTCTTAAGGCATTCTGACAAGGAGGACCGACCGGGGCAGGGTGAGAATCTAGCCTATGGCTGTTCAACTGGAGCCGTGGGTTTAAGTGTCCAAACTGCAGTGCAATCTTGGTACGTATAGGAATTTTAAAGAGCACGTTGAGTTGAAGGACTAGTGGCCACTGGCTCTCGTACATCCCACATTCTCGTCCCTAACACTTATAAATTCCAATTCGATCGCGGGGGCTTCCGAAAGCCACAGGTTGTCAGTTGCAAGACAGTTGATTACGTGCATGCAACCCTCATATAGCCGATTTATTTATTAATATATTTAATTTATAGGTATGATGAGGTGTGCCAGTACGATTTCGACAATCCTGGGTACTCGAATGAAGTCGGTCACTTCACCCAGTTAGTGTGGAAAAACTCAGATGAGCTCGGCATCGGGCGACACACGGGAACAAAGAATATAGGCGGACATGATTGGACCTGCACATACATTGTCGCTCGCTATAAGCCGGCTGGCAACATCGTTAACCCTGGATATTTCAGCGACAATGTGTCCAAAGGATCTTTCAGTTCATCCTATTGTGATATGGTAGGAGATAAATCCCTGGGAAAAGCCGAATTCCGGGATGCCCCCGAGGGTTCGACCGATTGAGGCGATTGTTTCTTATTGATGCATTGTTGGCGTACTTAAGGCCTAGATCTTCTTACTGTTCAAAATAATTCACGTTTTGTTCGAATTCAGCATTATACAGCAAACTAACAATAATATACCGCTAGATGGCGAATTGTGAACAATACAAAGTATTACTACTATAGTTTAAGAACGATCATTTATATAGATCCAATCATTATATCGTACAGGACGTAAGCATAATAAAAACGCGCTAAATTCCAGCCTGCAATTTCAAGTGTCTGTGAATTTATAACTTTAGACCGTCGCTGTCTACATCGTCCGGGGGAGGGACAGGGATTCAGAGGAAAACCTCACATAATAATATTAAAAAACGAGAAATTTTTGCACCCGAGCTGTAGATCACATTATGTGACTTTTGAATTGCAAGAAGAAGCACTACCTGACTCCCACAAACAGTTTTTTCCTTGTATAATTTGTAATAATAAGTTAGGGTACTACAACCACAGACAAGTGTTAGGAAGCTTTGCACTTTTTTCCTCCCCTCCCCCTCCCCTATTCAATGTTCAGCCCACTAGCAAACTTTTTCGTACAAGATTGTAAAGTGAGATTCCAACATTGATAGGGGGAGAGTCCTAAAACAGTGTAGTATTAGTGTTTTCTAAGATGGATTCAAAAATTACGGTAGTCGGGTATATGTTTACAGCCTTCCCAACTACTTATGTCTGAGGTTGTAGGTGTACTTCTATATATAGTTAAATGTGAGGAACAGGCAGTCAAAGTTTAATCACGCTATTTTTTCCTCATACTTCTCCCTCTTCTCTATTTTTTTTGGCCGTTTATCCCTGCCTTCTGTTTTTTCTCCTCGCTGATACAGTGCGGGTGTATTGGACATGACTGTGTTTACATCTCCATACGTACGTGGAATGTTTCATTGACAGCGCGGGAAACACATTTCCAAATGTCTGTTTGTAACTGCAAAGTCTAGTCTTTAATAGCCTGGTGAAAAATATTTTTTACAGTTTCTACTGCATTGTGGCGCAAGTTTTGACTACGACATGCATTTTTGCTAAAAAATCGAATTGCTAGCTTAAGCTTATACCAACGTCGTTCACGTAAATATTTTTTGGAACTTTTTACATAAAAGATGTTTACCTTCGTCTTTTTGCTTTGACGGCGTCCCAATCTTACTGAACTGATCAGTAAGATTTTCTATATCAGTGGTGTCTGACAAAGTAACAAAGAACGTTTCCTCTCATCAGTCAAATAGTTTTCAAAATTGAAATAATTTCTCCATGATCAAATTCGTCGAGAAATAATACAATAAATTACTTCACATGAGTCTACCGACGTTTCCGACCAAAAAAGAATATGAACTTACTTCAGCTTCCCGACTTGTTCCGTCATGGCGGGAGTTGAGTTACGTCACAAACTGAGACATTTGTCTCAGTTTCTGGGTTTTTGCCTAGGCCTCACTTTTTCGCTCGGACCACGTGACCCAAAACGGATTGACCGCGACGAAAATCGAGACCTAGGAACTAGGCAAGGTTGGTTCCGGTTACCTGAATGGTCACCGTATGTTAATGATCTGCTGTTCTGGCCATTGCTATGTCATATAAATTATCATGAAATGTCTAATCTGGTCCCGGTCCTTGTTATGAAAGGTCTTCCTTGCTTTTCCCGCTCAAGTAGACTAAGGCCTAGTCTCCTTCGCAGTCGTTTTTTTTTTGGGATGTCACACCTTGGGGGGGGACGTTGCGTGACATCCCAAAAACACGGCTGCGAAGGAGACAAATTAAGGCCTGGTTTTCCTATTATTTGAGAAGGGGTGGTCTAAAAGAAAGGCAATAAGAGCTATCTGCAAGATTGAAATTTGAAGCGAGTTGTTGAAAGGTGGGTAATAGTTTACCTTGGATGAAAACAAAGTAGAATTTCCTAATTAACTTAAGAATTTTCCGGTATACTGTCGATTCTGTTTTTCGATCCTTAGTTTCTTCTTTAGACTCTTCAGCAAAATCGGTTCTGATTCCTAGACGTCCCAGGTTGATTGTGCTCCTTCGCGGGTCCAGTAATTGATTAGCAACTTTGAACCCTCAGAGCAAGAATACGAAGTAATTATAGATTTAGCCAAGCCTAAAAGCGGAGCTTCATAGTTTTTGCTGATTCTTAACAAATTTGAGAAAATGATCTAAATCAGTGAAAATTCTAGCGTACACAACCCCTCAAGACAGATTTCGTTA
>OX393565.1:3000556-3010556 GCA_947652115.1 Blastomussa wellsi | reverse complement strand
ATTTCCAACGGTTAGTTGTAATATTATAGCCTTTTGTCTTGGTTGTTTTAATTGTAACGATTTTTCTCAGGTTGAATCAAATCCCTGAAGAAGTCGGGCCGTGCCCGACGAAATATTGGAAAGATAAATCAGTTAATCCCACCTGTACGGTCAGCCTTTCTGTATTCAGTTCTTTAAATAAGTTATATTTGCTGATCAGATCCAACCAGGATCCGGTGCCTTCCGGTGTACTGTCCGTTGGACCTTTCTGAAATCAGTAGACAGTGTTCACTACGTAAACGGCAAGCTAAATGAATAAGAAATGGTTATTTGAAGAACTAAAGTTACAGAAACGAGATAAAGTTGACCGGTTTACACCTTTCTTAGCTTCTCTTTTTTCCTTGAATAGGGTGTCATTTTCGGATTTGGGCCATATTTTTAGTGTGTCTGTTTATAACTCCACCGACGGTTTTTATTTCTCTTGACAGACTGGGTTGTCAAGCTGGGGCCCGCTGCTTTCGGCGACAATGGTTTGTACCAGTACGCTGTCGTCACGGATAACTTGCAGGTCACGTTGTTTGTGCTGGCGAGGAATGTAAAAACATTTAAAACCCAGTTTGACGAAGAAGTAACAAGCTGGTTGAAAGAAAATGGTTTCACTCACTTCTGGAACAAGCCCATCCCTACCGTACAGAACACGAATTGCACTTATGTGGGCGAGCAAGCTTCTCCGTATCAGACACTAAGAGAACTCCTGGAACTGGAATACTGACTTGAAAAAAAAAAAGGATCTTGAAACGGCTATAACATGCAGCTCTTGGTTAGCATTTCATTCCAAACGTTTTTTTCAGATTTTCTGTTCTTTTTTCCTGCTTGGAATTAGTATTTTTATTCTCCCACAGAGAGAGAGAGCAAGAACTGGACTAGTAATTCTCCTTGCTCGATTTTAGACGTTTCTATTTGCATTAGGATAATTTAGTGGTTCATCATCTCTTAGCTTTGAATCCCAAGAAATAAAGGACATAAAGTTATAAGTGTGAATTATATCTACTGCTTACTTGTCTTCTTTTTCTCCGATTTCGTCGATGCTGGAATTTTCATCGTGATATCATTTGCTAACTACCTTGGCCGTTTTTCAAGGTTGGATATTTCCTTTTTTGCATTTTTCGATTTTATGTCTGTCGGTCGCAAAAAACAAATTGAAATTGTATAATTAGATCGAAACGTGTTTGAACCAAAATAACGCTCGAGGCTACATATCTCTCACGGTTCAGTGCTGACAGCACCACACTTAAACTCATGACACAAGAAGCCAAAAATACCTTACTTTCATATTTTCTTTTAAATAAAGTGAATCGTGTCTTATCTCGTCCAAAGAATGACGAAAGCAGGACTCGGTAACAATAGAAGATCTGAATGGGCCTGTTGGGTTAGTCTTTTATTTAAGACATCATGGCCGAAGCTTGGAAGACGTGTGCGCCAATACTCGTTCTCGTCGTTTTCAAATGGGTTTTCTGTGATGCGAACAATGACACGGGAAACCAGGTAAAAAAAATATCTGGGTCTACCCCCAATTTTTATCACTTATTATTTCCGGATCGTACAAGAGTTTATATTTAGTGAATTTACTTGTGAGTTTACTGAATCTCTTAGTTTTCTTAGTTCAAGTTCCTAATAAGAGTTTTCCTTGTTGAAAGCTGGGAGACAAGAAGTGATATGATTATTGTAGGGTAGACTTCAAGTAACTGACTCCAATTTTTGAATATAGCTGGCCGAGTAGACGATTTCGTACATTGTGTAAACACGCATCGCACGGTATATCTCACCCTACACAAGGCGATGTGATGTACGACGTCTCGCAGGCCTAAAATATGATTTACTACATAACCTTTATTCCAATCGCCAAATGGTAAAAATGCAAGGATATTTATTTTGCAGCAGTGCAGTGGCGGGAATTCTTGTCAGCCCATCAATGTGAACATCTACACAAACAAGGAATGTGACGTTGTTAAGGTAATACGGAGCGCGCGACTTCCGTTACCCCACGCACTGAGCATTACGATTCGATATCCTCATGAACATGTATCAACGGAAAGAAAAAGATCCAGTGTCCACTTTAATATAGAAAAACAAGATCGAAAATAGAATCGAACTTAGATATTTAATTTAAGCGCTCTTGCGCTTAGGACAAGACAAAACAGAACCAATCAACGCAAAAACACATTTAATATAGACCATTAATTAAAACCACTCCTTACCATTGCAGTAGCTTATCGCTGTTGCTGTCACATGGACATGGGTGATTGAACATGTACAAGAGAACATTAGACTGAATGAATAATTTTAAGTTCAAAGTCTTTCTTGTCCCTAGCGGTCTCTAAGGAGCACTATCGCGAGTATCAAGTCAAAAACGTAAGAGTCTAAACACATATTTGCACCAATGAAAACCTACAAATAGTGGTACAGATCTGTGAAAAATCACTATGTTAGTGTATTGAGGCAATAAGAGGAGTGATATCATCTTGAACCCACTGGGAGCGCCAGATCTCAACTTGAAAAAGTCAGGCTGACTTCTTCAATTCAAGTTTGGCCCTTACGGCTTCGAAAAATAGCTGAAAACATATTAAGGTTCCCTCTTCTTCACTTCCTGTATTTATTTACTTGATATTTTCCTCTTGATGCTCTAGGAACATTTTTTGTATGTGCAAAAGTACTTGGTCATAATATTCAGGGGCGGATCTAGGGGGAGGGTGCAGGGGTTGCGCACCCCCTACTGAAATAACTTGTGGCTTTCTAATACAGCTTGTGGCTGCTTCTAAGTCACTCGACCAGAAGAGTTTCAAACCCAAAAACGACGTTTATTCACAGGTAAGATACTTGCTCTACACATGTAGGTTCCTGAATAACTGAATTACCCGAGATAACAATCTGGGTGAAGGAAACGGACTGAAATATAAAGCTTACGTTCTAAGCACATAGCTAAAATGACTTACAACATTTAACTGGAAAGTTCAATGAACAGTTTCTTACCGTTTAGGCCTTTTACAACACATGACACAGTCCGATGGAAAACAATTTCCTTCACGAATTACATATCTATATGAGCACCACGCGATGCGAAAACAAAAATGGCGGTAAGTGAAACAGGCGAGCGGTCGCTAAGCTTTTGCGTAGATAACCGCTGACTGCAAACTGGCTTAGCTGCAGCCACACAGCTAGCATTCTGCTTACGTCACCCATCAGTTACGTCATTCCTTAGTGGTGCACCCCTCCTGAAAAAAAATCCTGGATCCGCCCCTGATGTTAGTGCTGCTTTATTGTAAAAAAAAAAACAAAAAAATCCCCCGTGACAGTATCCCCTTAATTTAAGTAAGCGTAGGAGCAAAGAAAATGTTATTAATAGAAGAGTTTATATCGAAATTTTCGAAAATTAAAGTTGTCGGCATTGGCTGTTTTTTTCTTTGTCAGAAGAAGCCATCTGCTCACATCGAAGGACCCACAGCGAAACTTTTCAAGTACGACCCCTCTACCGGTAGGTTTTTGAAATATTAAGAACTAAGTAAATACGGGGCATGTGCCTCCAGATTATTTTTTGGAAGACGGGTGAAGAACGTTTTTAAAAAAGATTGTTTTCAGAGGTAGGGGAGTCCAGACGGGAAAAGGAGGAAAAACAGGTTTGCGGACACGGGAGCTTCCTGCGTCATTATTACGATCAGTAGGAGTCGTTAAAGTCGTGAAAGAACCCACACACACACAGAGTTCCCGGTGTTGTGGTGTGGTCTTACACCTTCGAAAGCTTTGTGCATGAGCCTCTGGATCGGGAGAATTGGGAATTAAAACCACTCCCCGCTCTTCGAAGTAAAATATTTGCCTATTTTCAGAATGGGAAAAGGCTCCACAGACACACAACAGAAAATATTTGCGAGTGGGTTCAAGTGTTTCTTCTCCGCCCTCTACAAGGCGCAGTGGCCTAATGGTTAGTGCGCTGGACTCCGGATCGGACAGTCCGGTTCGAGCCTCGGCCGGGGCACTGCGTTGTGTTCTTGGGCAAGACACTCTCATAGTGCCTCTCTTCGCCACGTGAAAGAAATCCTAAAGATACACCTATTCACAAGTTTTCAGCTAGATAGTGTCCTTTGTGTTTGAAATACAGCATGTTGAATTTTCGAGAATTCCGCCGTACGTGCGGCGGGTCTAAAACGCAGGTTGCAGGTCGCAGGTCGCAGGTCACAGGTCACAGGTCGCAGGTCACAGGTCGCAGGTCGCAGGTCACAGGTCGCAGGTCGCAGGTCGCAGGTCACAGGTCGCAGTTGCGATTTTGTACCTGTATAGGCAGAGTCCAGTCCAACCCCCTAATTTAAACACATTCTAACTTACTCTAAACTAAACTAAACTTTTAAATAGAGATGTCCACTTTACAGAGCGTATTATTTACAATAAATAAGTATGGAAAATAAATTTTTGGAGTTTTGGCTATTAAAGGTGTCCGCTTTCGGTGTTTAATGGAAACAAGATTGACTGTACTTTATTGTTGAATAGTAAACACAATTTAATATTATGATTACACAAGAATTAATAATCATAAATGAAGATAGCAATGCAGGAACGGGCAAGGCGGGAAAGTGAATACAAAAATAACGAGAGTTAACGGAAAAGAAAGGGATCAACCTCTCGCTGAGCACTCGTCTCACGTTTCACATAAAACCGCGAATGACGTTTTAGTCGATGAAAGTTGACGCTTGTAGCTGCTTGTGAGGAGGGAAGCGCAAAAGAAGATGTGAGATACTGTTTGCATGCGTTTGTTACGCCCACCAAACCAATGGAGTCGCCGAGCTATGAGGTAAGAAAGATATAAATAGGAGTTTTTGGTCGTGCGTCGTTTTGCCATTGCTGGGTGACTAGAAAATTTCAAGCATGAGGCAATTGATCTGTTTTGTGCCGGGCTGGAAATCACCTGGATTATCGTGGTAGCAATGCGCTGAATTATTTTGCCCATTAATCCCAGGTAGTTGAATCAAACGTTTAACAAAATGTACTGGGGGTTTGTTTGGTTGTCAGATAGCGCCAAGAGTGACAAAGAGCACGAATTTATAAAGCGAACGCAGGGCCAGGCGAAAAGCGACGAACAGATCATGCCGACAACATATAAACATGTCGTGGTATTGCGTTGCTTGTGTAAATCCTGGCAAATCTGTTATGTACTCTTATTCAAAACACCACAAATACGAATAAGATCGTCCTGATTTTTGGCAATTTCTTAAAATTTACAGGAAAAATGCTGTTTTCCCGATGTGCTTGCGCTTCGCTGTATGAGGTTTTGATTTTCCACGTGCTAATTTGTTGGCCTGCACCCATATCCAATACACCCGCACTGATAAGGACCAGATATATAAGGACTGTCATTTACGACTGACTGTCCTTATTTTCGTACGGGTCGGTATTGGTAATTGACGGTTCACCGTGTACCAGTTGGATCAAATAGAATGCTAGAATTCAAACCTAAAACTTTCAATGACCTGCGACCTGCGACCTGCGACCTGTGACCTGCGACCTGCGACCTGCGACCTGCGTTTTAGACCCGCCGTACGCATGGTTTCGCATGGTTTCGAGTTTATATTTTGATGGCGTGACAGTGAAAACCACCTATACTCTCAGTCGCTTCATGCTAAGGAAACCGGGATAAGCTCCGGCGGTATGGCCGCTAGGCTCGACGCAGACTTATGTTTCTTTTTTGCCTCTCCAAAGAATGATGATCCGTCCGTAAATGAACCAGATCAGCCAACGCGAAATTCTCCCTAGCAACTGTATTGTGTATAAGTTACGTTTTTCGCACTGCTTGAAGTTGTCGACATCGAAATATTTGTTCTCATACATTTCATCTGACGCAACCTCCTGAGAATTAGCTGGTAGATCAAAACAACATGCTCTCAGTTCCGAATAGTTTCTTTATTTTTACCTCTTCAAATTCTGGAGCTCATACTCTTTTAAGATTTCGAAATTCCATGACATTTCCAGGACCTTTACCGTGCATTTCAAAGTTTCGCCATTTTCTTCGAAATTAAATTTTTATTCGCAGAAAAAAAACTGGCTAACGTAGTTGTACAATCAAAATTAATTTCTACGACCTTACACAGGCCCCTCTTAAACTCCACGACTTTCCAAGCCTTCAATTCAACTGATTCCATGACTTTCCAGGTTTCCCCTGCATGACCCGTGCCAAACCTGACAACAGTAGCAGTAGTTGATCCAACACCGTGACATAAGTCCTGCAAGTTTGTCCAATCAGTCACTTGAATAATGCGTTTTCTTGTTCTACAGACATAAAGACATGGAGCGCCACAGCACCCAATGCTCACGTGACAGGTGGTATGAAGTACAGTGACGGCAAACTGACCATCCCCTCCCCTGGCCACTACTATGTGTACGCACAGGCTTACTTTAACGATGGGCCTAAAAAATACAAGCGGATCTTCGTTCTCCGCAATGGCAAAGCCATTTTACTGACCCAGCCTGCACAATTTAACAGCGTAACCGGAACCGGTTATACTGGAGGGGTGTTCAACCTTCAAGGCGGTGACGTCATTTCCGTCAGAGTAATGCAGAGCAACACTGGGATCCACATGGACCCAGCCCATACCTATTTTGGAGCGTTCATGATTTGAGTTTTTAATGTGAAATGTAACGAGAATTGCCGATTGCTGTTTTGATATATTAACATGTGGCATAAAGAGATAAAAGGGATTGCTCCAGCTATTGTAGCATTGTGTTATTTAAGCTAGCCTCAAAACGGCATCACCATAACTTACTCTTACAAAATTGCTCATCTACTCAAATTATTCGGGTAACAGTTTTAACACGAGTCCGATTACAAAAGCCTTCGCGCGATACACCGACTCCTTCAATAGACCTTACTTTGTAATGCAAATTAGGCACGTGATTTGTGAGGGGGCAAATAAGCCCAAATCGACAAATTTCATGCAGGTTTGTTATCATGTCTGATAATTTTTTTCATAACCATGCTTTGTTTTGTGCTTTACATATTCTAAGTTTAACGCAATTTTGGCACTTTTACAAAAAAGAAAACGGCTTGCAAAGTTAACCTGACCACTAGGCCACGCTCGCCTCGCTCGCTCGCCTTTGACCACTAGGCCACGCTCGCTCGACTTTGACGTCTAAGACGTTAAAGGCGTCTGGTATAAAAACGGGACGCATTTAGTTGACGGCCTGACAGAAAAAAAATAATACAAAATAAACTTTTTGTGCGTGGATTTACGAACAAATCGACTTACAACTTGCTGGGAACATTGCGGGATTTTATCCAGGTTAATGGTGTCCCGTTTTTATACTAGACGCCTTTAACGTCTGAGACGTTAAAGCTGTCCGTTAAGAGCGTCGTTCGGACGCTCTTACAAAAAGACGTTAAAGCCACAGCTTTAACGTCTCAGACGGCTTTATCGTCTCTAGCATAAAAACGGCCATTCACAGATTTCAAACGCATTTGCTTGGTACAGTTAAGCGTTTCCAATTTTAGAAATACTCCACTCCAAAGTCAAACGTTAACGCAACAGTCACTGAAAAATAGGGACCTTCAGATCGGAATATGAGGACGAGATGGAGTACGAGTACAACTTTCGAATTTCAATCCAGTTGCGTTCCCAGAGCTCTCACTTCTCTTTGTTGCTGACCAAAAAAACAGATGACAATCCCAACGAGATTGGAACCAGGTTTAAGTCGTACTCTTACTCAATCTCGTTTTCCGATTTCAAGGTCCCTATTTGCGGGTTGGAACGCAGCGCTAGCCTGCGTGGCAATTGGGGCGAGGGCAAAAAAGGGAAAAGAAGGGGGAGGGGAAGGAAAGGAACGCTTGCCCGCAAACCCCTCGATTCTGAAAAATTTCGTTCGCCCACGAGCGAAGGCCTCTGATTGGTGCGGCGCGGTACTTTGATTGACGAGTTTGACAAGAAGTTATCAACATTGTCGCGCAAACAACTCGAGCGTGACTTGAGATTTCAGAACTGATCAAAATTAATGGCAGAAGAATTTCGTGGAAGACTTTTGAATCGCAATGGCGTGCCAGAGCGAAGCTGAGCGCAACGGGACTCGCATCTTTTAGTACGTTGAAGCCAGAACAAGAAAGTGCAATGTGTCATGGTCGTGCCATGGTATTACCAACAGGATAAGGCAAGAGTTAAATTTTTCAGTCGTTTGGCTTGATGTGCGGAGTGCGAAGGAAAATGCGAAGAGGAACAGACTTTTCTAGTATCATTGTTATTTCTCCATTGCAAAGCATAATACGTGATCAAGTAGTAGAGGCGAATTTAATGGAGATTATGGACTGCTTGGTTGAAATACACCAGCGTCAACTGAAGCCGCCATGGATTAGCGTTTTATCAATTCGTTGTTTATAGTAGACGAACATCATTCAGTGGAAACCTGGACGGGGCTGAGATAAGCTTGTTCGTCGCTTTCTAAAATTGTATTTTCAAAATGTTAATGAATTTCCCTGCAACTGGTGCAGCGATTTTGACGAAGTGTTTTGTATAACCTTAATCATAGCAGAAATATTTCAGGTCTAGTAAAGCTGGCCACTTCTTCTGAGCCATGTTTATAAAGTTCTTTGTGCTCGAGTATGATATCAATGGCGTGGCCATGGGTACCAAAATGGGACCCAGCTACGCCAATCTTTTCGTAGGCTACATTGAACACCAATTTTTCAATCAATACAACGGCCCAAAACCTGAACTCTATCGTCGCTACATTGACGACTGTATCGGCGCTACCTCTTCTACCAGAGAGGATCTTAATCAATTTATAACCGCTGTTAATTCGTTTCATCCTGCCCTTAAATATATCTGGGAAATTTCCGATACTTCCTTAGCATTCCTGGATATCAAAGTTTCTATCGAAGGCAACAGTTTATGCACCAGTGTGCACTACAAACCCACAGATTCTCATAGCTATTTGTTGTATTCATCTTCACATCCATCACATGTCAAGAATTCCATTCCTTATTCTCAGTTTCTTAGACTTCGCCGTCTTTGTAGTGACGACTCTGATTTTTCCTTAAAATCAGAGGAAATGTGCAATTTCTTCGACAAACGCGGCTATCCTGCTTCTGTTGTTCAAGCGGGCCATCATCGCGTCCAGCAAATTGATCGACAGTCAGCACTACAAACGTCACAGAGAGAAAACAACGATAGAATTCCATTCACCCTCACATTTCACCCTCACAACCACGCAGTTAAATCCATCATTCTCAAAAACTTTAAATTACTTCAAAATGATCCCGACACTGGTAGAATCTTTTCGCAACATCCATTAATTTCATTTAAACGCGACAAAAACATAGGTAACTTTTTAGTCAGAAGTGCATTCCAAACTAGTGATCAACCCGGAACTTTTAAATGCGCTCGCGCACGATGCAAAACATGCCCTTTCATTCACAACGTTGACAAAATATCGGGACCCAAGCGATCTATCAAAATCACTGATCATTTCACCTGTACCTCAGCCAATGCCATCTACTGTATAACTTGCACTCTTTGCAAAAAGTTATACATCGGCGAAACAGGGAGACGACTTGGCGACCGATTCCGAGAACACCTTCGTGACGTAGAGAAAGACGACAAAAATGCATCGAAACCGGTCGCGAGACACTTCAATCTCCCAAATCATTCTAAGCAACATATGGCAGTCTGCGGCCTTTCCCTTCACCAAGGAAAACACGGAAAGCCGTAAAACTCTAGAAAAAAAATTATTTTTCAAATCGGCACTCTTAATCCTCACGGTATCAACGAACGCTTTTCATTCAACTAATTTATTCCGAAGTTTTCCACGTTACCAGGCACCAGCCAATAGCGAAGCTCCATCTTTCTGTATATAAAAACACACGACGCACAATTCCTTGATTCGCTCCGACGAAGGGCTAACGCTCGAAACGTCAGCAATTGAATCTCTTTACGGTGGCCAATTGACATTATCAACCCAGTTGATAAAACCAAATTATATTGTTATACTTCCC
>OX393565.1:2947257-3000356 GCA_947652115.1 Blastomussa wellsi | reverse complement strand
AAAGACTTCCGAGAAGCGTTTTGTGAGACGGGAGAATTTACTACTACTCGGTGCCTTCCCGAACAGCGGCTTGGAACGTTAATGCTCTGCTTTGGTGCGACTTTGCAAGCAGCAGTCTCGCTACCTATCGAACTCTGTATGTGTTGACTGTTCGTAAATTAAAATTCTGCGAGCGTAAGGATTGCAAACACGCTCTGAAAATAGCTTGTTGTTTTCCACAACTTCGACTCCAACCGGTCTCCAAGAAGCAGCAAGGTTTCCTCCGTATGCATATTTTCATTTCGATGGCTTGGAAAGATTTTCTGAGGAGAAAACCGGGCTTCCCTGGTTGAGATTCAGTTCCAAATTTTACTTTGAAATTATACCGCCAAACATCACAGCAGTTTCGCCCGTTTGACAAGCTGACTCGCGTGACGAGTGAAGGAAACAACATTTCACATCCGGCAAAATGTTATTGGTTAATCCTTGACAAGCTGTCAACCTATGAATGAACTCAAAATCGTGGGGTTTGCGGGCAAGCGTTCCCTTGTCCCCTCGCCCCAATTTATACAATAACAGATCATAACAGCTCTTCGCTCGCTTGGGAACGCTTGCTACGCAGGCTAACGCAGCGCATGCATCAGCGAATTATTGAAAATTTTCTTTTTTTTTTATGGGCTCGTAATTTTAATATCTTGTTCAACAGCATGACACCGAGGCAAGCTTGTTTTACGTCATTCTCGACCAGAGGCCGCGATCCTTTTGGTCAGCACCAAGAATCACGACCTCTGGCCTTTTCCAAAACCGGAAGTACGCGAATCACGGACTCATGTCGAATCTGGCAATTCTGATTGGCTGAAAACTACAGAACGAGTACTCTGCGCATGCTCACAAGCTGGGGTGGCCAGAAGTCTCGATCCCTTGGTGCTGACCAAAAGGATCGCGGCCTCTGGGGACGAGAATGGTTTTCCGTGTAAAACAACGGCGAATGGTGTTTTCAGAGCTAAGCTCAGCCTTCGCAGCTGATTTTCGCCCGTATTCAAACAAACACGTAATGACAACAATTATTAACAAGTCCGTTTTTCCATGTTCAAGAATATATTTCTTATAGATAACCCTACATTAACTAAAAAGCGACAAAGGACCGTTTTACACTTCAAGAAATTGCCTCGCATTATATTTAACCACAATAGTTTGAGATTCTAAGGAAGAACTATTTACAAAGGTAGAGGTCGAGGCGAGAACTCTATTTGATTTTACAATCATACAACTTAAGATGGGCTGGGCCAGTTCACGTAACAATTACCAAGGTGACCTTCGAACCTTAGGAAGAGTTACGTGCGAGGCTGTCAGTTAAGTTAAATACAAAAACCATTGAAGACCAACATTTCTGACGCCAATTACAACGCAAACAAATCATGTCATTCACTTTGCACGTTTTGAGTTTCCAAATCCGCCCAACATAAATTAAAATGCGTCTCAGGCAGCGTCAATTCTTGGAAGTACTTCTTAAATTTTCACACATATTAAAACTAGAAGAAAGAATTTTACCATGACAGTCATTTTGTTAAAAGTATGAATTGAGACCAACCAGATAATACAAAAACGAATTTTCGATCCTTATAGCAATAAAAATGTACATCAATTGAATCGAACAAAGGGTTTAATTTATTGGATCTACTAATATGATTACTTTTTAAGTGCATTAACCCTTCACAATTAAATGCAGCCCACTGGAAAGGCGCTTGTGTGACTTATCGACGGTTTCAAAGTCACGCAACCACCTGTATCGGGAACACGTTTTGCATTTTTTGTTTATGAGAACTTGCCCCTTGCTTTTTCAAACATCAAAAGGTTTTTTGTCGATGGTTTGTAAGAGCAGGCAAATAATTGTCTTGTTTTGTCTAAAATTTGCTTTTTACACTGTACACGTACGACTAAGTGAACGGGTTCACAGAATGTAACCATTTTGATCCAAAAGCACAGACTGGTTTTCATTCTTGTTTTGCAAGTGATAAACGACAACGCTCGTTACCATCCTAACTCTCCCGAAGATGGCACGAGACTCGCCCGAAGCATCTTCGGAATTACGATAGGATTGCGCACTACCAAGGCCTCATTTTAGTGCGGAAGAGTGGATACGTTTCCCATTTAAATTAAACAACTGTAATTTAATTAACGAGGCAATTTCTGTTTACGCAGCGCGCCAAAACAGTCAAGAGCGAGGTTTTTTGAATTGGGTTTTCAGTAGTGAAATGCAGGTCACTATCTACATTTGTTTAACAGACCGTGACATAACGCAGTCTTCTAAAGAAGAAAGCACCCCACGATCTTCCACACAGAAGCATTTTATCCTTTTGTGACTATTTGAGAAAATCGAGGCAGGCAACTCACAACTGAGAGCTCTTTCAAGTTTCACTCGATTCCATGCCAAGCCTCTCGCCCCCTACTCCGCAGTTTTAAAAACGGAGGACAGGAAAGAGCCTGAGACTAGCATCGGATTAGTGTTGGTGTTTGCATGCACTGTACACGTGAACGAGACAGACCTGCCTGACTGGCGAGAACACAAATGGCGAAGAAAACATTTTCACCCCACTAGGGTCGAGGAGTAGTGAACAGCTATCTTTCCTCTGCCCGCCATTAAAATTAAATAATTCCTATGGGTATTTACATAAACTTGTACACGTTTCGGTCCTCTTGTAATTTTCAAACTCGTAGAAATATGTCATTTGTATGTACCGTGGTTCTGTGGCAAATAAAAACCATCGAGCAGCATTTGGTTTGCTGAATCGCCGCAAACGTCATGGTGCAAAAGAAACAAAAACTTTTTGCCCGCCATCAAAAAACAGAAGCTCTCCATTCTCGACAAGGTCGAGAGACCTAAGAAGTTCTAAAAAACCCAAAGCATCTCAAGTTAGTAGCTTTTTTGTGTTGTACTCTTGGGTAAAGGCTTACACATCCCAAATCGTTTCCAGTGATCTGTTCGTCCACTACCGGTCTTGCAGATCGCAGCCGCATTCACATCTCGTCACAACTTCAACTCGTTTGCGACCTTCGACGCGATGTTCTTGAAATTAATCGATGTCCCAGCGATACGTTTAAAACGAACCCCATTCAACGACAGCCGAGGAAGTTTGCACACCTCCATCTCCCACTGCACGTGATTCGCGTCAGCGGGGTTGCCGTGACAACAGAATAACAGGAAATTTTCGCGCTGTTCGTAATCACAGCTGTTCGATTCCAATACTTTTCTTATTTCATCCATCATCTCTTGCGGGTCCATAGAACTTGTGGTCTTCATACTCCACGTGAAACGAAGAGAACGAGGTTTCTCACCCATCGAGGTATCGTTCAGAGACCTGCAATACAAATAACGGTAAAAAATGCGTTAGCCATGAGTTCAAATACTCAGAAAAGTGAAGATAAAAGCAACCCAAAACAAACGACATAAAAATCGTCAAGAAGAACGATGTTCTAATGTAAAAAAAAACAACGTTGAGTGTTAATAAAGAATTGAATTAGAGTCGCTAATTGCTTGTTGATTTAAAGGAGCTATGTCACGGACAACTCATCTTGAAAAAACTGGCAAGTTTTTTTCAAGTTTGTCGTTTGTAATCGGTCTATATCTTTGTCATTCGAAGCAATCCTTGTATAATTTCGGGATTTTATTACTCCGTTGAGGATTTTCGGCGTTAGAAATGTCTTACTTTTGGATTTCCTTCAATCTGAAAGTAAATGAAAACATGACTATAAATATCGTGCCACTGCTCCTTTAAGATCATAGGAATGTGTTCAGGGAAATGCGCGTAAACTTTTAAACAGTAATTCTTTAACATACATGGTAAAACTGCCAGAACACACACATTTACCAGGTTAAAAATTACAGATTTCTCTTTCGCTATGTTAAAATTCAGCTTGATAGCAAAAGAAACAAGAAATTAATAAACATGCATTTTTATTTTTTTGTTTGTGTCCTCTTGGCCTCGCTACCACGCTGAATTTTAAAATATCGAAAGTGACCTATTGGACAGAGGTACTAAAATAATGCAAGGGTACTATCTATCAATACATTTGGAAGGTGTTACAGATAACCAATGAAATGCCATGCTGTCTGTCAATCAAGTGACAATCAACCAATCAGATATAAAGCTCATTCTCTTATTTAGCTGTAACTTAATTCAGAGTACAACAATGACGCATGCGCCATTCAACCAATCTAAAGCTAGATTCAGTTAGCCAATGTATGAAGTTTGTCCAGCCCTGGAATTGGCCGCTGATTGGTCCAATTGCAACTTACAGTAAATACATTTAAAATCCATTAAACCAATCACATGCTAGGTTTGGACTGTTAACATCACACACGTTCACACAACCCGGCACTAGCAGCTGATTGGTCAAACGACAACTGAATTCAAACAGAGAGGCGCAAGCACCGTTGAACCAATCACATGCTAGGTTCAGTTCACTACGGTCTGGAGCACTTGCGCAAAAAGAGAAAAACACAGACTGGCACTAGCGAGAGATTGGTCCAACTGCGCACACGCAGATTTGCCAACACCTGCCTTTTTCTGTGCTTTCTGAATGAGAGTCTAGCTAACGTTCGTCGCAGAGATTTACGCCTGGGGCTCGCACGGGCCTTTGGGTCCGGATACACGGACTTTGCCCCCGATGAACTAGCTCCTCGGGCCCTTGAACGCAACAACACAGCTCGTCAGACCCCTCGCCATATAAGCCACAATTAACTGTACACTGAATTAGCAACAATAGCGGCTATAAGCCGTGACTTCCTTACACTGTGCTTTCAATGACAAAACAAACAGAATTCTAGTGCTGGTGGCTACGGGGTGCAAACAACAGCAAACTAAAATAAATGGCATAGAAGAAACAAAGTACATGCACGACACGAGAGGCAAGGTACAACGACTATTGATTGGACGCGACCACGGCCTGTTTCTATGCATTTAACACCTGTTTGTAAATTTCAATTTATGGAATCTGACATAACAAGTTCAATTCACTTGGAAATAATGATCAAATCGGTTCCTCGATCTGGAGACGTCACTTCGCTTCAAAGGCTGAATGAATTCGGAAATAATCCGCTAGCTCTCGGTCGTTGACGAAGTATAACGACTCGTTTCACCACCAAAGCCGACGCAGAGGACTCGCTTACTCGGGTGGTGCATGCACTTTCACACTACAACCGTAACAGATGGAAAACAAACTGAAAATAACATTAATAGCTGATGAAATCATATGTGGACTAATCTGAACTGGCCCCAGAAATAAATCGGCAAGCCAACAGGACAGAGTATGGTGCAGTGAGTGAACACGTGTGCGAGTGGAATAAGATCAAAGTGAAACAAAAAAGAGAAGGAAAAAGCATGAAGTCAACGCAATGATACAATACAAAGCGACTCAATTATAAAGAAGTGAGGGTTTGTGAGACCAACAGTACTCGTTAGAAAACGTTAGGTTGTTACACCCATCCCTTGATCAACCCGGTAAGTGCCGTGGTTACAACAAGAAATGACATGCCATTAGTCCACATCAGTTCTGATTAAGTCAGCTATTAATCCAGTATTATGTTATTCATTCCGAGGCAGGTCTTGGTTGTCACGTTACAACTTGTGCCGCAGGGTATGCACAGACGTTAGCTTTAGTACGTTAAACACGGCGCCCGAATCTTACACGGAGTTAGAGGGAACAACAAAATCATCGATTAGACGGCTATTAATACAATCAGAAGACCACACAAAAAAACGGACGTTATTTCACTTTGAGAAAAAACCACAATGCAAAGAAGTCACAGCCAAAAATAGAATCCTTGAAATCTTCAAGGATCACAACCATTAAATTACGAGAATTTCTCAGCGAGGGGTCTGGAGCTGACGCTTTCCAAGCTGCACTGTTCCATCCGGGATCCAACCCAGAGAAGGTACCACATGACGTCACATCGTGAGTACTAAAGGATGCTGGGAATTAAAACGACTTACCGTGTCCCCCTTAGGACGGTTTTGTCTCGTAGTGCAACTGGTGGGCGCTTATGAAGTCTGAAACATGCTCTTTTTGTAACGTCATGCAGTGAACACCCTTCTCCGAGTTCCAACCTTAGCAAAGGCGATGAGTTTAAGTTTTAAAATTTAATTTGTGCTGCACTTAAATGTTACATACCTTTTACGTTAAAATTATTCAACAACCTATTAAAAAGCTTTTCAAAGCGATTTAGACCTTTTTCACTTGAGCTTTATTCAAGTTTAAAATATACCTCCACAAAGGGATTAAGTTTAACTAAGGACAACTTCATCTTACAGCTTACGTTACGGCAGCATTGCGTTATGCCCTGCCACATCTTTATAACTATAACCTTGCCATAACACAACACGTTAAATAAGACATTTGTCATCAAATTCACAGAAAGTGAGTTTACTACAACAATGAAAAGATTTAAAGGCCGGAAATTTAACTTAAGGGCAATTAAATGCACTACTTTCTATATTTTCATCCAAATACTTGCTGCTTCAAAACAGTAACGTGTGATACCGCTGCAACTCCAAACTGGTTATGGTTAATTTTGTCACCTTTCTGTTGGTTTAACAGCAGCACATGCATACACCGACACGTGACCGTATAGTTGGATTTTGATTGGTTAAGAAATCATAGCAGTTGCACGTGCGATGTAAGAGCGAGCACGTGATTACTTGGACTTGATTAGGAACTTGCGTTATACCAACCACAATCACTTAGAACGAGATTCAGCAGGTTAATTTTATCATTTATAATTTACCATTATGAAAAGAAAACTCTCGTTTATTACCCATCCTGGCACGGAACAGTACAACTTTCCGATCTCACTTTGAGTCAAAGTTTCCAGCAACTACGATGAAACAACTTCTTAATCATCAGCTACGGAGTTGTCAAGATAAATATACCGCATTTTCGTTTTCAGTTTACAGCTGACGTTGTAAACGACAGCAATTCAACAAAACAAATCAACAAAGGCCTCACTCACTGCACAGGTTCAACACTGCGGATATAATCCACCATAACAACTCCATGTTGATAATCAACTACGTGTTCTTCACGCCCTCTGATGCAGCACTACCTTATCCCCTTATGAAATATGCTTGACGCTTAAAACACTTTGAACAAGTTAAAATGCCAGCAAGCTTCGTACGCTATACAAAACTTTGTCTCGTGGTCTGTTACATGTTGCTTGATATTGTCAAGAAAAGTTTGCGTATGAAATGCAAAAATTAATTAAAAGCGCCATTAAATGTTCCAGAGAGAACGTTCACGTTTGCATGTACGAACGATGTGGACAGAAAATAGCTTCAATGCTTTGTTGATTTTGTAATTACTACCGATTACAAACCCGCACACCCAGACCCCCACATCAATCCCAAATCCTACCCCTCCCCTCCCCAACACACACCATGTTGCATGCAAATGGAACAATAATTATGTCTTCAAGCTCTCTCTCGTTAATTGCCTGCGAACACAGACAGATTTCCGGCTTTTGTTTCACATATCTCGTTAATAAACCCACTCTAATTTTCTGCAAATGACATTGTCACCTTTGAACTGGTTTTCGTTTTCCACTATTTTAACTTGCGTTTTTTTCTGTGACAGACTTGGAGACTTGCAGCCTCCAATGCAGAGGTCCTTTGGGCTCGTCAAGCAATCTTTCCTCCCCCCAACTAAACATTGCGTGACCATCACGAAGGATACCTACATAGGAGGCAAGGTGACTTACTGTTTCCACACTAAATTCCTGAATACTATTGGAATGGAAACCAGTAATTAAAAAAACACCACTAGTGCCAACCAAGCATTGAAGACAGGAGCCCCTTAATTAGCCACATGCAATCACAGTGACACTTCAAACCATGGGCATAAGATTGTTAATCAGAGAAATACAGAGGCTCTTTGGGCTCGACAGGCGTTCGTCCCTCATCTGAGAGAGGAACGCGTGACGAGCTCTAATAGCGTCTGCACAGGATGCTTCTACCCACGCTGACTGTACTGTCGCTTAGGAAACTGATTGTGTTGTAAGATTCAACTAACCCTTGTCCACTGCCACCTATACTCCCTCTTGACACTTCTCGTGGTTCTCTCGGGGACAGAGCATGTTCCATCGGTCTACAGAGCAACAAGAAATGTTAGCACTGAGCTATTACAAAGCATTCAGGAAGGTTTGCCTTGGCAGGGAGTAACAGTGACAATTTTACATCACTGGACAACAGGAATGGAACACACGAAAAGCTGCACTAGGACATGTGTCTCACTAAGGGGGTGATACCCGGGCGTCTTTCGTACCGGCAAGCTCCCCCCACTTCCCTGTAATGGCTCTGCGATCACTTACATGACACCCATCACAAAATGCCCCGAGTCATACCGGTGCAAGTCCAACCCAGTTCCCACACCGGAGGGAGATTTTCATTCCGGTTCGAAAATTGATTCCCGGAATGAAAGTCGTTTCTTTTATTTACACACGGTACTGCTCAAACAGCGTTTGTTAGAGCTGTTACCCCCTGGATTTAACCCCTGATTTTGTGGCACTCCCGATTTCTCAAACCAACATTCGTTTGATTCCCTTGGAGGTTTCAGTTATTGAGATTCTACCGTACACGCATGCGCAGTAAATAATCCACATTAATGCACTTTGACACAGAACACCACTTTAAAAGCTTTACAATTTTAAAACAATAGTTCAAGAAAGAGTGGACAGGAGGATAAATGCAACATTACGTTTCATTTAGGTGCACATTTAGGTAAGTTTTTTAAACTGCATTTCTTGTTTTTAGAATTTAACTTTACTTTAAAATTAACAGTCATTATTTTACCAGAGATATATAGCAGAATATTATTCACACAAAGCACTGTCTATAAAATAAAAAAATTAGGAAGCAAAGCAATCATTTATTGAAGTTTAACAAGTTACAAACTGACCGTTGTCCTTGAGGACCAGGCCTTGGTGCCACTGTTGGGTCCAACTGCCTGCTAAGAAGTCAAATGGGGTTAACTTTCTCACCCCAACAAGTGCAATCACAGGTTTGGGTTCAACAAGGAGTTGTCACACATTTATCTTACACTTTGTCACTGTTATCATTTGCCTTTTTCTTAATCTGCCTTTTGGAAATTTGGGGCTGCGAAGTAGGAAACCAGTTTACAGTCAAACTGGATGTTCTATTAGAAGGGAGCTCTGCAAAGTTGCGGCACACGTTCCATTACTGATTGACAGTTCGATCGAAACAACCTGCAACTTTCAAATCAAATTTGCTAAGTGAATGTTCAAGTTCTGGTTTCACTGCTGCCACGCCAGCTCAAAGGCTCATATCCCAAACTTACAGGGCATACTTCCTAAGACACCAGCGCTTCTCCAGCCTGAAGTCTCAAGAAATGAGCAACAAGCTTAGTTCACATTGCCCAACTGGGAATCATGCTGGACAATTGAAAACATAAACCGTAACTTGTAGCGGCCACAAGCAAAAGAAATTAATCAACATGCATTTTTATTTTATTTTCTTTGTCTGTGTCCTCTCGGCCTCTAGGCAAAATTTTAACATAGCGAAAATGGCCTACAGACCAATTCGGCTAACGCGTTTACATCCTTGTTGCCACCCAATTCAGGTCACGCGATAATTCTTTTAAGAGGCTACAATTGTGCAATTTGTCATACACAACTGATTGCATGCAAGTATGCACGAACAAAACAATTGTAACCTCCCAAATAAATCATCACATGATTTGAATTGGGTAGCAACAAGGAGGTAAACACGCTGAATAGGTCTATTCTCAGTTTGACGACTTGAACTAAGCCTGTCACTATTGCTCGAGCATCTGGCAATCATTTCCTTCTTTTCTGAAACAAGATGGAATTATTACGTTTTATAGGGGAAAATGAAACCAGGACTTGGCTTCTTGTTCAAGCCAATTTGAGTTTAAAGTTTCTGGTTGCGTCAAGCTAACTGCCAATCAACGTTGTGCCATAACACTGCCCAGGTCCCATCAAAAGAACATGGTGTTCACGTTTGTCTGTAAAGCAACACTGCTTGATTAACTAAACAACTCATTTTGAATTACACACTGAAAGTATTTCATACAGAATAGGCAGTTGCTGGTCAGTGGCAAGTTTATTTAATAATTTTAACTGAACATTATAAAAACATGAAAGTTCTTTTTTAAGATTTAACCTACACCTACACACACAAATGCAGTTGAAAATTATAACAGGCTGGGCTTTTAACTTTTCAGTTAAAAAACGTACGACTTTAACAATACATGGGATAGAACAACAGGGAGCCTCTTTTTAGGGTCTAGCACAGGAAGCCCACACAAAGCTGCTTATGACAGTACAATGAAGGACTCTAAGCCTGGCAACTCGATTATGAACTGCAAATCGCTTTAAAACACATCCTCCCAATTCTTGACTTGAACAAAACAACTCCACAAGTTACTAAGCTGTTCCACATGCATTTTGTTGGCCTGCAATGCAGATGAACTTATCCCTGGTTTAGCAGTATACCAGGGATTTAGATTGCCTCTAATTCAAGCTACCATTAATTTTCATCTGTTTCATATTAACTCAAAAGTCATTTAGACAACCACGAATTTTGAAAGCAAATTGTGCTTGGGCATGGAATGCACCCAGTAGTTGTAACACATCTACATGTTATTAAACTTTCCACCAGAAGTTGAGAGCAATTTGCTGTTCGCTGTTGCACAGATGAGAATTTAGTATTAAGGTTTTTTTTTGTTACATACCTCTTGCTAAATCTTGATGTTAGCTTACTCAAGAGTGACGGTCTTCCACCAGGGCCCAGTGGGTCAGTACCTCTGTCAGGTCCGTTCTGAGTGTGAGGTCGTGTTTGACCGCTATGGAACGTACTCCGCGCTGTCATATTCCTGGTGCCTAATCGTGATGGTTGTGGTTGGATTTCGGAGTTGGGATTTGTTCTCCTGAAATAAAACAAAATAATACTTATAACATTCTAGTAATTACCATGAGTGGAATGCTGCCAAGAGGTTGACGCAGGAACGGGGCCGATAAATTGATAAAAGCATGTTGCCTTTCTCTTGCCGCGCCATCAAGGCATTTTTGACCCAAATATATACTTCAGCAAGCAAATAAACATATGTTCCTCACAGCAATCAGTCAAAGCAGAAAAAGAAAATATTAACATATTGATGGTTTTTTGCCACTTCCTTGCAATTGCTAATTTCTCAGTCACTCAGATCAACAATTGTAGAGCAAAAAGGACCAGATGCCATATGCAACACCACCCCTAATGCTGCAGACACAATGCAAACATACAGCAATCCCAAAAGCCACACATCTCAGTGGGGCATGATTAAAATGGCCGCCTCGTAACCTTGACAGCAATAGAATATGGGAGGTGACAGCTCTAACAATTGCTGTTTCAGCAGTACCATGTGTAAATAAAATTCCTCCCAAAAATCTGCAATATTGTCCCGAATATTTGGGAGGAATTCCCCAAAATATCTCAAAATTCCCGAAATTCTACCTTCGTTACTTCGTGTTTCCTGGAAAATCTTCAGATTCCAGGAAGAATTTTGTTTTTCTGCCAAAACAGCCCTTCTTAGAGTTGACACCCCCGGTAGAAACAATGATTTCCCAGAAAAAGTCTTTACTAAATACATGTAATTATGAAGTTCCCTTGCTGTAAGAAGACAACCTTCAGAAAATCAAAAGATAATTCACTTTTATTTAACCCAAATACAATGTATGCTGCCCTATGTGCCACACTGGCATGATGGACAGCAAGTTAGTACACCCAACTACAATATACATACAATATGGGATGGTAGTAACAGATCCAAGAAAAGACAAAGTTTCCACAGTTTTCAACAAACTGATTTTCAAACATGCATTAATTTTAATCACGATTGAACATCACTTAACAGTAATGACTTCTGTTTGTTGTAAGGATTTGGAGCATTTACTGAACGACCCACGTGCTTTCTTAAAATTTTATAGAGTGAATTCTTGAGAATAAACACTTAGTTTGTCCTCCACATAAGGTACTTTGCAAAGATTCAACCAAAAAATGCCAATCTGGACTACGTACTTATGACAAACTCTTGCAGAAAGCTGTGCAGTGTCACTCACTGAATGTTGCATACTTAATCTTGTTGTACACAGCCACCACTCACTCGTACAGTGTTGATCTCTGTGTGCTATGCATGCATGCAGGGTCAACTTTTCATCTCAGATTCTCTTAGTAGGGAACAAGTCTTTTTAATCTGGCTTTTTAGTTCTGTCATGCAACCATCCCTATCTCACCGCAACACTACTTCGTTGATCCACCGAATCCCCGTAAAATTTCATTATAAAAGATGACTTCCTTTGATAATCTACATGTTCCTTACTTACTTACATGTACCAGTGTGAAAGTGAATAATTAGCATTTGGTGAGTGCGTATTAGTTTCGATGTACAGTACGGTAGTCCAGTCCTAAACTAAAGCAGATAAAGCATTATCCATTCCGAAAAGCTTGGTTACCAATTATGGCAATGACCATTAAAAATGGCATGGACTGTTTATGAAAGAGAAATCAGCTTAGGCGCTATAAGTAAGGAGGAACACGGTCACCAAATATGACATGAATAACAGGTACATGTACCCAAGCTATTGTAACTAAGGCAAGACAGAGCTGCACTCACCCAGTTCTATGTCTATTTTCCTGGTGAATTGCAACTGGTGGAAGTGATCTACGTGTGGGTGATAGCCTGTTGCCGATATCTGGTGGAGGTTGTTTAGAAGTGGGTCTGCCAGCACCCACACTACTGCCACTAGGGCCGGGTTCTGTCAAACTAAGAGAAGGCAGAGAAACGAACAGATAAGAGATTGCAGAGTTCCTTCAAAGTGCCTATCACCCGCAGCCAATTTGCACAAATTTATACGATCTGTATGTATCTGGGATGCTTTGCAAAAAATTCAATCCATGTTTGATCACTAATTTATCTGTCGACAAAGCTACCCTAACACAAAAAGGAGCAATTGAGAGACCTGATACTCCCTTACTCGTGATGACAACCCAGTATCAGAACTCATAACTTTGTTCAGATTCGGTGGCATTTTTGACATTTTGGTGAGTGAAAACGACCACAGATGCAGAAAACTATTCAATATAATGCAAGCAAAGTCATTCTGATTCATTCTGTTCGATCTAGTTTGCACTGTCGAGACATCGACGTAGTATGCTAATTCCAATCCTCGGAAAACACTGTTTTTACCTGGAGGCCCGTAATTTCTTTCGTGCTCTAGAAACATCCCGATTTTCTCCTTGTTTTAACCTACTTTAAAGAAGAATATAAACTGACTAAGGTTGATAGGCACTTTAAAGATCTTTGCCAGAAGGAGAATAACCTGTGGTCACACCCGCCCTCCCTCCCTATCCTCCCTTTCTAAAGGACAACCCACTTCAGGTTAGAAAGAGAACAGCAGCATTACACTTAGTATGTAGGAAAGCATTTTAAAGCAAGACGATCTAACAAAGTAAGTAGAAGTTTGCAGTTGCAAAGGTAATGCAGTGTGGTGTATGCTGATCTCACATTTTAATTTTACATGTATTTCTCACCATGTAGAGGCTAGAGTAGTTTCTAAAATCGGCATAGCTTTGTTCCCTCCTGTACATTCTTTAATATTTAAAGTGCACCTAGCCCCAAAATACTTTTTTTCGCTACAATAAACCTTTGCAGCAGTTCGAAAAGTGTTACACCTTTTGTTTCTCCTTTTCACCAAATGCTGACTTTTTATAGCATTTACAAGTAACAAAAAACCAAGCATCAGTTGTTGCACGACAGAATCAGGAGGGGTGTGGGTCTATTCCTGGGCTGACATCACAAACTGATTTGGATCGCATTAAGTCGTTGCAAATAAGCATGCAAATCAGTTTGTGACATCTACCCAGGAATGGACCTTCATCCCTTCTGACTCGGTCATGAAACAAATAATGTACAGTTTTTCATAACTTTTGAATGCTATAAATAGTCAACATTTAGTAAAAAGGAGAAACGAAAGGTGCAATGTGTTTCGAACTGGTGCAAAGGTCTATTTTAAGGAAAAAATATTTTGGGGTTAGGTGCACTTTAATTATCTACTTCGAAATACACTGAATCAATTCCCTCTCGATTGGCACCTCTGTAAGACAGACGCCTCAATTACACAGAAAACTGGTGTTCATTAATGGACATCTTTTTTCAGTAACTGTAATACAGACACCTCTCAATATGGACAGCTGGTGCTGGTCCCATTTGGTGAACGTATTAGAAAGAACTGGCTGTAAAGATTTTCTGATCTTTTGTAACCATTGCAAATGTGAGATTGACTGCAGTCCCGACTTATCAACAGCACCATTTCTCCTGCACACTTTATGAACTGCAATAATTATAAATGCTGTTTTACAGTTTGTCACATACCTTTCTCCTTTTCCATTGGTCTGGCTTGAAGGCGTTTGAGAAGTGCTGTTCCTCTCTTCTGCACGTTTCTCTCCATAAACGTATGTGTTTCTTCTGATAATTCCTGGCGGCATACTGCGTTGCTGTAGATGCACAGAACATGTACACCACAATTAATTAGCTAATAAATTCATTAATTATTAATGTGTCAAGGGCCTGACCTGCCCAGTCATTAACAGGCATTTGCAGGGGCACAAGGTTTCTATTACCTGGAAATTGAAGTCAATTTTCAGTTGCATTGGTGACCAGCTGGTCGCAATTTCGGACCGTGGAAACCAAGGGTAAGTTGTCTGACACTAACATTAAGGCTTACAGCTGATCTTTCAAACATGGCACTACAATAAAATATATTGGAGTTTGAACACTATCGTGGAACTCACCCGTTGCGTCTTTCCTCTTCTATTTCTATCTGCTGCACGTTCAGGTATTTCTGCCTTGTTAGGATTTGCAGCTCGGCCAATAGAAGATGGCACCCGTTCATCATTAGGAATGGCATTCGTAATCACGCCACCTCTATCCCGTTCTCCTCGACCCATGGGTTTTGCTTGGCTCGACACTGTTCCACCCGTCTCAGTAGCAGCTCTGTTAGAATGTTTAACATGTTAACATAATACACAAAACAAGTTATTTCCTAACAGCTCTCATGACATGAACAAGCTTACACTTTAAGTATCACCTCTTCATAAAACAGATCATGAACAAGTCTTGAATCAGAGCCAAGTGGAATCCAAGTCCAATGACCTAACAACTACCTTACCGCTTCATTGTAATTGGATGTATAGTATTGGGAATCTTTTTCTGAGCTAAAATCTTACGAACATGAAAGTCACCTTTGAAATCCAGACAACGATCATTCCATAACAACAGTTAAAAACAGAAAACAACTCTTGAAAGCAAGGAAAGCTTTTAATTGCCCCCAGAAGAAATGGCTCTTCACCCCAAACACACAAAATCATTAGTATACAACATTGTCCCGAACATACAAAATAATATCTCTCTTCATAACCATAGATTCACTGGACGGGTGCAAGATTAATTGTTAGCACATGTGTACGTACAATCCCAAAATTTAACTACTAACAATTATTAATTAAAAGCAAATTTAAGTGAAAAATAGTCACTTTATTCTAAAGAAATGGTGGAATAACTGTAAACTAGCTCTCAAGCTAAGTGTATATCCACGTTAAATAAAGTATGATGATGATGATGAAAGAAAGAAAACAAAAAATAAAAACAGCAGCAAAACAAAATGTTAGTACAAAATTAAAAGAGTGCAACCGTATCATGCTTGCCTGCTTATACCAGGGGGCGTTTTATGAGGAGTGCGACCTTCAGTATACCTTCTAGGTAACTCCCGATCTCCTCTCTCCCTTCTTGCACTGGCACGGCTTGGCCGAATGGGTGCCGGAACACCAGAGGGCATTGATGTGCTTGGTCTAGGTGCACTAGTATTTTCCATCAGTGGATCACTTGAACCATTCAACTGTAAATAAATGAATGCTCTTTATTCTCAAGTTCCAGACATGATATAATCATTGTTGTGTAATTAAGAAGTTAAATAAATAGCAATGTTTGTTACTCACTGTTAATTTTTGTCTTCTCTCATCTAAGAGGAGGTAGGTGGCCATGACTTCATCATATCTATTGTTTGACAGTGACTCTTGGATCTCGTCTCTTGAAAATCCCATTTGAAGCATAATTTCTGAACATAAAAACATGGTCAGTTGTATACAGATATAACAATGTACATGGAAAAGGAAATTCTACAGCATTCTAAGTTTTACTGGTATCGGTAGAAGCAACAAGAATCAGAAGAAGCAAGTTTTACTGTTTTGAAAAGGCCATGAAAATACAGGTATGTATGCCAATGACACTGAGCAATAATGGATGATTTCTTTTCTTTTGTTTTGCATGGAAAATCTGACAGCCTCAGTCATTGCATAATGTTCTTGTGCAAGGCAGGAACACATGGCTACTGGCAAATTGCTGGGATAACCTGACGGAATGCTGAGGAGCAACCAGCAATGGATTGGTAGACCTAGCCAGAATCCAGAGTTAAACAAGAGCAGCTAGAAAAAAGTTGGACTTAAAAGGCTTTACGTATAGTAAACTACAGCGTATACATTTTCAAACAAATTTTGTTACCTATTCTTCTTTCATCTTTAAAATCTGGTGTAGGTTCGCTATACGGTTTAAGTTCTTGATTATCATATCCTAAATTCATCCATTTGTCTGACATAATTTGCTACAGAGGAAATACACATAGTTAATGTTGGTACAACAGATTAAATCCAGCCTTCACACCCAAGGAGTATAATTTGAAATGATATTAAACTTGAGCCAGTAATTCGTACACTATTGTAAACAAGATTAAAAGAAAATTCTTCTACAGCAACTCCAGACTCAAGCTCAGAACCTCAGAATTTGAGAATCCGAGAATTTGGTGCTACATCCATATAGTGGGTACTCCTTATTACCTGCCTCATTAACAGTTATTTCATGCTTTTAGAACTGCACAAAAGAAGCATATGAATTGCTAAGGCGACAGACGAGAGCACCTCTAGCTTATTGAGTGCTTTTCAAATGCACCATAACTCGGTAGTTGCCAACTAAAAGCATAAACCAATTGCTCTATAACATTGCCAGCGGAAATGTCAATCAAAGCTGGTACCAAAACTCGTACCAGAAAAAGTTTCTGACCTCTATGTACCACTGGACTTGTGAATACTTGCGTTTAGTGAAAAGGAGGTTATAAATGAAAGGACGTGACTTCGGGAAACAGCATTAAAAGACACACCACTTGTCTAGATCGTTTTGCTGGATTAAGCACTGAACATCTCTTTAATAGATTATCACAGTCTTGAAAAGAATAAAAAAAAACTCACCTCTAGTCTAGATCGTTTTGTTGGATTAAGCACTAAAAATCTCTTTAATAGATTCTCACAGTCTATAAAAGAATAAAAAAAACCCAAATCAGATTGAAACAAAACATAATATGCAAAACAGTAGGAAACAATTTTGAAACAGTTGAGGGTGATCAAAGTCATTAAAACTCTGCAGACCAAATGCTTGTAAACCTTCAGATAAGCATTTTAGTTGTCTGAGTATTATATAAAAAAATATCCAATGTTATCTTGTAAATTCATGATGTCTTGCTTGGTAATGGTGACTGTCATAAAATTTATTGTACAAGACATGTAACATGATCTACTTAGTTGAATAATGACCAGATCTACAGCAAAATTTTTTTCAAGACAACAGTTCCAAAACAAAGTCGCCAACAAACTCACCTGTCGACATATAAAAGGGTATCCTATATTTTCCTCGGAGAACTCTTTCTCTTAATTCCTACACAGAACCATTGAAAGATTGCTTTGCATTAAAATTTGCAGTAAAAGTTATTTAAGTCTGCAAATTTATGTGCGTGCATTTATGCTAGAGAAGTCTGAAGATCACAACCAACAAAAGAAAAACACTGTACAATGACGCAAGTAGAAAATAAATTCTTACTTTTAAATTTTGTCCATCAAATGGAAGAGATCCGCTTACTAGAGTGTACAAAATTACACCTAAACTCCAGACATCAACTTCTGGACCATCATATTTCTTCCCTTGAAACAGTTCTGGTGCAGCATAAGGGGGGCTTCCACAAAAAGTGTCTAGTTTGTTGCCTGGAGTGAATTCATTACTAAAACCAAAATCTGCTATCTTAATGTTCATGTCTCCATCTAAAAGCAAATTTTCAGCCTGAAAGAGAAGAAAGGGGAGAAAAAATGAAATAAAAAACAACCTTAGCATCAACTGATACTTTCATTAGTCACAAAATTTCAATTCAATTCCCCTTGCCTCTTATCAAACAATTCTTTCAATTTTACTTCCAAGAATTTCATAGTAAATCAAGACAACATCCCATAGTTGATGGTTGTCTTTATTCTCGTCACCTATTACCTTATCAATGTATTACTACTGTAAGGAGAAATTATAGTTGAGCACTCTATTTAACTTAAACAAGTCTTACACAACACATAATATATTAACACATTAATATACATATCAACTGATGCATCAAGTCACGCTTTTATTGGGAAAACAGTCAATATCAGTTGCAGCAGCTAAATAATCATGAAGTCCAGTCCAACATACACATAGGACTTTCAGAATCTAATCTAATTTCAGAAAGAATCTAATAGATGTCTAACACCTTATGGAGTCTATCACACATGGAAACATGCACTGTACAATTATTTCAATTACATTTTTGTTTTACCTTGAGATCCCTGTGAATAACATGTTTTTGATGGCAGTACTGAACAGCAGAGACAATCTATAAACGAGAAAGAACAAAAATCCAAAATTAAAGAATTGCTGTTATAAATGAAGGGATTAAAGAAGCTACGTCATCATTTGTGCACTTCAAAAGATTTTACCTAAATTTTTTCAAAGTCATCATTTCCAATCCATTTCAATCTTCTCCATCCTCAGCCATCCTTGTTCCTTTTTGGTTTAGTATCAACTTCTTTGTTGCTTTTCGTCCTTACCACAGTATTATTGTTAGGTTTACTACATTGCAAGTGTAATTTAGGTTTACAAAGAAATTACTCAAAATATCGTGACATGAAATGACCGAAAAATCACCTGTCTGAACTTAGATCTTGCTTCCTTCTCTTTCATTCTACCATGCGCTACAAGGTAGTCGAAAACTTCACCTACAAAACAAAAATGCAGTATTTACATGTAGCGTCACCCCTAAACTATTTTAATGGAAACAATTCTTCATGAAACAGTGCATTAGCCAAACAACTTACAGTAACAAGTCATTAGTTAACAGGCAAGGTAATCCTTGTTTTAAACAGGGATGGACATTAGCACTGAACAACCCTCTCCTCTGAGATGCAATGGCACACACCTTTCTGCCGAGAAGTTGAGTCCCTCTAAAACCAAGATTCTGTTTTTGTCCTTATAGTGATAACAACAGACACCAACATAAACAAATATAAATAATACAAGATAAACTGTGTACACTGTACCTCCACTAGCGTACTCCATGACAAGATACAGAGTCTTGTCAGTTTCAATGACCTCGTACAGCTTCACTGAAAAACAAACAATCTCATCAACACAAACAGGTCTATATGCTTTTCAAGTACTGTAACAAACTCCTCCCTAATGGCTCAGTATGCGTCTGCATGTCACAAAACAGGCTGCTTTCCAAAAGGACAAAAATATAATAATTGACTTAATAATTGTCCCTATAGGAAACACAGCCAGATCTGAAATCCACATAGGGATTGGTGTGATTTTTCACAAAATCCCACTAACAACTAACAACCAAATTAATCACAAAATCCCACTAACAACTACCAACCAAAATTTACAACATTTACCAATGTTGGGATGGTCAAGAAATTTCATGATCCTGACTTCTCGAAACAACTGCAAAAAAGATTGACAGAAATAATTCACTTTCTGTTCAAAAATACACAGACTTGTATATATATACAGCAAGTTGAACTGTCTCGACAATGTACATCCACACGTGAAACAGATTATTTGTCATTAGCAAAAGTGAAACAACTCTATCCATGTTTCAACTAAAGAACTGAAGCTAACATTTACATTAAATCTTTGAGATGTACTGAGATGTATTGGGCACTGCAACTATCTTTGAGCTCAACCAGCACACTACATGTAAACTCTTTTAGGACTTACATACAGCACAGTACGTGCAATAATACAATCTTTACCAACATAACATAAATACAGTAATTTTTGGCCATCATTTAACTTCTAACTTACAATTATTAAGACAGAATCCGTTAGGACTTTGAGCATTCATTGGACAAAATTATGTACCAAAATGATTTACACCTTATTGCAAGCTTTTGTGTTACTACTTCTAATATATTATCAAGAGAAATCTTTTCAAACAACAACAAACATCGAAAACAAATTTCGAAGTTCCACTGAATTCCATTGAATCGCTTAAAAGATGTGAGATTTTTCCTACAGCTTGCGTGCTTTGAAATTCATTTTCTCAGTCTCTGATAAGAAATTGTTGTACCAAGATTATTTGCACCTTATTGCAAACTTTTGAGTTACTGCTTCAAATATCTTATCAAAAGAAATCTTTTCTAACACCACCAAACATCAAAAACAAATTTCAAAGTTTCACTAAAATTCCACTGAATCGCTTAAAGACGTTTTTACAAAATGGCTGCACGTTAGATTTTGCCTTCAGTTTGTGATCTTTAAACTTCATTTTCTCGGGCTCTGATAAGAAATTATTGTCAGTGTTATCACAAATAATTACTTACATCTTTACCTTTTATTAAGGGTAAAAAATAACGCAATACGATTTAAATTATTCTGGTGCTTTCTGGTATTTTTGTCCAACTTAAATAAATATTACTCAACTTCCTGATGGATTCCGTCTTAACATCTACATCTACACAAAAATTTTAAAAGGCATTATCAGCACAGGTGGAAGGAATATTGAACATTTTCAGCGATGCAAATTATAATGCCAAATAAACAGAACTACATGTTCATGGAATCAAAAGGGATTGACAAGGAAAACTAAAATGTCAGTTACTTTGAAGAGGATTACTGAATGAGCCAAAGAGAAACATATAATTAACAAGTTTGCATCTCATGAAAAGCACATGACGACATGTAATGACTAACATCTACAACATGGTAAAGAATTTATTATAAATACATGAATGTGTAATATGATATTGCCAGAAGAACACCAGTGTCTATCAATAATTACTATTCACATGATCAATGTAAATAGAACTACTGCACTGACATTTTACCAAACATGAAATTTGACTTTGATCTGCATGTTCATTATTTTAATTTACGCCACCCAACATTGTAGCACACAACACGACTTTGAAATCTCAAGGAAAATTGCAAAAAAGTTTAAAATTGAAAACCACTGAAAGTAATTGTTCAATATGTTTCAATAAGAATATTTTAAAATTGAAGCAAAAACAAAACAAAAATAATAAGTGTGAATTCTCCCAATAAAATACAAAGTGTATGAAACCTTTTAAACTCCTACACATCTTGCTACACAAGAAAATTCAATGCATTTCACAGTTTCAATTCTGACGTAAAATCAAAATGGCAATATTTAATCAATACTTTAAATGGGAAACATTTATCATCTTCATCTTTTTCAATAAATAATGTGCATAATTCACGGTTGTCATAGGTTACTAAATTTATCAGGTTTTTCAAAATGTTCTCAGAGATTGCAGAAAGATTGCTTGGATTACATCTTTTTGCTAGAATCTAATCCTCTTTGCAAATTTAAACAGTTTTGTCTTGAATGACACACATTCAAAAGTTAACCCTAAATTTTTCAGCATTGCCACTTACAATCCTCCTCAATCTTCCTGATTCAAATTCATCTTGTTTCTTTACAGTTTATAATTTCTTTGGTGTTTGTCTCTACCAGTATTATTTCACAAGGTTTCCCATGATTTAACATCAACTGTTTTCATTGCAAAAGATAATGACTTCATTGATTTTAATCACACACCAAATAAATATATTTGTTACAACAAACCAGTTAACCACAACTGGCCAGTTCACCACAACTTCATGCAATTGTGAAAACCAGAATATATCTTCCTTGTAATAAACTGCAAAAGAGATGAAATATCTTTGCACTTAGAAATATCAACTGGTTCTTTGTGTTTCTACCTTGATATTTAAATCAATTGCATGAACTAGCAATCTTTTTTCCTTCACTATTCAACTGTATATTGCAAACTAATTTAATAATGCCTGACTACTGGACTGATATATGAAGAATCCAAACATTTGGCAATGAGAAAGAACCAAGACAACAATAACTATAGATCTTAAAATATCAAATGATTTTGTATCTGTGAATATTACGAGGAGTCTTCAGACACTTAACATTAAAATATTAACTACTCAAAGAAAATGAAACATTAATAGAAAATTAATTAGTAGACTGGCATCTTGCTTCTTTCATTAAGCTACATAATCACTTCAAATACAAGTTGCACTACTAATTATAAATATAAATATTTCATTGCGACATCTTTCTGTCTTGTTTCAATGTTTATAGTTATTTTTTTATACCGTAGGTATTGCAACCTGTATCTGATCTAGACAATTCCTGGCAAATAATGAATGTTGAAAAAAAGATGAACCTTCGTATCGCCTCATTTCACTTCACTGCATGCAAGTTTTTACATGTTTCAATTAACAGATTCAAAATTCACTTAATAAATAAGGAAACTGGTACAAATAGAGATGATGTTCAGTAACACAACAAAACGAAAGCTACAAACCAATGAATTATCTTTTATGCTGCTGAGGAGATATTTAATTTTGCAATGATATCAAATGTGTACATCCCTGACAAGCTTGTTGTGTATTGGAATGGAAGATTATTATTTTGAGTGTTAACATACATGGCGATAAATTAAAACTACTTGGGACACTTGTTGGGAAAACTAATAAGGGCATGGCTTTATGGCAACATACATTAACAAATACATCAAATCTAATTACTATACTTGGGGAATATTGCAGCGGAGAAAGCTTTTTTAAGTGTCTGCTGCATACTTTGAAAACATGTGCTCTCTAAATACAATTACTATGGCAAATAAATGAATTTTGACTGCTGATTCAATCTCATGAAGGCTTAAAATATGGTTAAACAGGAGGTTCATTAAGAGCCAGGCACCGGGCAAATTGAACGGCTGTGAACAAGACTTAGCCATGAGTTTGCCCTGCTGTTTTTGTCTTCTCTACTTACTTTCTCTTAAAAGTAAAACTAAAAATGCCTGGCTCAAAAACCCTACTGACCTCCTGCACAAAAACTTAACAAAACCCCTGGTTAAATGTAATTTGCTCAATGGTTAGTGTGGCATCAGCACCACATTGGCCTGCTTTGTGGTGTGCTGGGGGCCTTTAACATTTCTGGCATTTGCTACTGTCACGCTGCAGCTTATAGAGCTACTTCTTATTTTACTTTGTAGTTTTTTTTTTAACTAGAAATTCAGTGTGACAGGTCCTAGGGCTGGGACTGGGTTAGGCGGGCAGGGGGGATCATGGCTGGGTTGCGGGAAGGGCAGGCTTTTGGGGTGTACAAGGGTTTGGGGTCGGCAGCGCCAGATTCAGGTTCCTGGGCATTTGCGACAAAGGTGTTAATGACAAATAATTTTGTTACGCCATTCAATTTGGAGGATAGAGTCCATTTCATATTTTTAATTTTAATTAAGTAACAAGACAGGGGAAAACCAGGTTAGAATTGCCAGAGCAAGTAAACTTTGATATTCGGCAAGTTAAAAAGGAGGTTGGTGGTCTTGTGGGCAAGTGGCAGTCTTATGTCGGTTTCTAAGTGAAGGCAAGAGATGAGTAACGCAGATTGTTTTCCTGGCCCTGGCAATGGTTTACTAGTTTTGAAAGTATTACTAACAATAAAACTATCAGTTAATGAAACAAAATGGACTGGCTTGTGAGCTTGAACTCGTGCTACTAGATACTCTTCAGGTTTTGATTTCAGATTTTGGCTTTGGGCCTGAAAAGTTACCGGGACTTATAAATGTACAATTGTGATTTCTCACAAATGCAGGAAAATAATTTGAGGAAAAGATCAAAGATGTAACCTTTAGACATTATCCGTACATAGCCCACCAAGGTATGTATGCTTCAGAAAATTACTTGGAAGAGATCTAGTAACTTAGGAAGAAGAAGATGCTAACAAACATGACTAAGAAATTGGTATGTCATCTATAAATAATTTTTGTGGGTGACTGAAATCCAAGCACAGAAATAAATTGCAATGAACAGCTTCAAAAAATACTTTTAGTTCCGTGAATTCATTGACAAAATTCCAGAAACAAAAAGGATCAACTTGACATTGGATTACACCCAGGATGTCCAAAGGACAAACGTTCAAACATATTCATAAAGTGTCTGCAAAGAATCCTTTTAGCACTTTCAACTACAAAGACTGTGATAAAAATGATGGTCAAAAAATAATGGGAGGAATATTTTAATCTAGCTAAGAACAATATTTAACAGACACTAAAATATTAGGCCTTGACGTCCACTTTTCTCAGCTTCTGGGGTGATAAGCCGACGGGAGGTGTAGAAAAACCCACAGCTAACTAACGGAGCACCTTTTAAAACATTTTCACTGTGACGTAAATAGCTCACAACACTGCACGCAGCGACGGCAAATCATGGAGTGAAAATATTATTTTATCACAGAGTGGAAAGAAATCTCTGTCAAATCGCTGGTCTACCGCACAGTTTTATATATACAGACAACGTTGTCCAACCGATTTGATTATCAAGCCACATTACAACACACGATAGGAAGAATTCTGCCATTAATTGAAAAATGTGCACGCGAACTGGATCGCAATTGACCCAGAAAATTCCGAGTAAATCTGTGGGGATTTCGACAACAGTTCTCATTCGCCGGATTTTAAAGTTGCATAAGTTAACCGATCGAGGAAATCTTAAGAAAACACGTGTAATGCAAAATGGACTAACACTTTATTAATAAAACACAACCTAAACTGTCGTCTAAATTTTTCACTTCGCATCACAACAAATCTTTGTACTGTTCTGTAAAATCATGTCTACGGCCAAACGCAATTTTTGTACTACAAAATGCATTCGATTTATCTGATTTACTATGAGCAACATTTTCACCATGAAACTAATTAGACTTCGTTCGAATGCAACTTTACAAGAAAATTGGGCAAATAAAATAAACTTTTGAAAATAGCGCGGGTTAACCTTTCGATTTTTGAAACACTAATTTCTCAAGCCCCTTGCCACCATATTTCACTTTGAAAAGCATCAGTCAAATTGTCTTTAAACGAAAATATCAATACCTAGTAGTGCTCTAATGCGAATGTTAGCAGAGACTTCTATCAAATGACAATAATATGTAAACGAATAATTTCGGTTTAGAATTCAGAATTTTTCCTTGACATTTAGCTTAACTTGCGTTCACAGAAAAATCAACAAAGTAACCTCGACAGGCTTTTCGCCATCGAGATCTAAGTTCTGGCAAAACAAGCGGCGAAATCACTATTTCAAACGATGAAAACGGTAAATTACGTGGTTTGATGCGCTCTTCAAAACAAACCGAAGGTTCCAAACGTTGCTTTCGAATACCTAATTACATGCTACAAGCCACCGAGGAGAGTAAGCTTGACGGACGTGAAACACGTTTTTACAATCTACCGATTTCGTCGTTTCTTGTAAAATACAACATACCTTTTGCAAACTGCTCGGGTTAAGCTGTGTCTTGTCGATAATCTTGATGGCCACCTTTTAAACAGGAAAATATATAACTCAGTAAAGGCGTTGTGGCCGGTCTGTGTTTAATTATTACACTCTCTCTCCCAGCGAGCAAATAAGCAAGCCGATCGAACGCGAAGTATCCACAAGTGAATTTCCCATTGTAAATAGAAAAGGATAACTTATTTACCTCCTTTCCCGTTGGCACATGCTTGGCGAGTTTAACTTTGGCGAAATTCCCTTTCCCGATAGTTTTTATCAGACGATATTTGCCTATGTGGACTTCCTCCGCGTTCGAAGTTGACGTGCGGTTCCTAGTAGTTCTAGAACTAGAGGATGTAGAACTGTGGCCATCGGGCACCTAAAGAAAGATCAAAATGACAGCAAATAAAAGATTATACGTTTGTCAACGATCCAAGGATCAAAAGCATGGAGTACAGTGTGCGATGAATTGGCAATTTAACGAAAAATTGCAACTCATTCGCAGACCTTCTCGGGAGTTGGCCCATAACATGGTTGCTCAGGCAGAGAAGACAAGGCTGTAAAGTTCCTTTTCTTTTCGCCCGGAACCGCTTGTTTAAACTATAATAAAACGTTGGATGGTTCCAGAAATGCCTCTTCTAACAATCTCCAGGAAAACTAAATCTCTAAGTTGCGTGAAAAAGCCGCAAACCACGGCAGACTCGACGCGAGGTAGACTCGAAAATTGCTCGTCTTGTTTAAATACGGCGTCTTGGCGAAACAAAGCCAAAATTTTCGAAATTCACCTTCGTTGTGCGGACCCTCGGTCGATCTTGGCCACTATGTTCCATAGGAAAAGAGTGCTCTCAGCCGGTCCGAAGCCGTGCTGCCGTCTTGCTGAATTTCAAATCCGTCTTTCCAGCAAAATTGTCCTCCAAACACCACAAAAATCAAATGTTAGTGTCTCGGGTTCAAACATGGAGGCCGGGAAATTCTGAAGTGCCACGGCCTCTGCGCACTGCACGAAGCCGGTCCAGGCTCTCCTACACGCCCCTCGGCCAAACTTCGTTGCACATTGTGACTTTGTGGGTTACGCCTGACGGAAAACGTTTGTCGGAAAGAAAAATTATGGATAACGGAAACTGGCGGGAAATACAAAGCAAATTCTTAAAAACAAACACTGTATTCCACGTTCCGAACGGTGAACTCCCTTTTCCTCCGGACAAATATTGAATTTCTCTTTGTAAATGATTCCATTTTGAGATTGCTTTGGGGCATGTAATCTAGAATAGGAAAATGCCCAGATAATGCAGGTTTTGCATTGTGAATTGTTATCTGCTGCAGGCATTCACAGCGGCAACCATTTTTTCTGCGGTAAAGGAAAACGGAATTGGAACTTCTATTGTCGTCTCTCGTTTCCCCAAATAATTTGAATACCTTAGTGCCAAGCAGTTGACGAAAACGGAATTCGAACTTCTATATTTTGTTTTTTGTTTCTTTTCCCAAATCATCGGAAAACAGAATTTTCGTTTATCTCCAGTTTCCTAGGACATTCTATTTTCATCAGTTTTTGTTTTCCCAATTCAACGGAAAACAAAATTGAAACTTTCAATTTGGTTTTCCGTTTCCTACGACTTCAGAAAACGGAGTTTCAACTTTAAAAATAGCTGACATCTCTTCCATCGTGTTTTTCGTAATTAATAAAAATATTGTTGCTGTTGTTGTTGTCTTTGTCTACAGTGAGGTTTCTGAGCGAAATCATAGCAATTTAAAGGGTTTTCAGTATATTTCTACTGTTACGTAATGCACTGAAAAATCATATATCGAGCTTGGGTAACCTGTGGTATAACTTGACAACAGCACCGGAAAGGGAAAAAAAGATTGCAAAATATTGTCATAAGAAAAAGTAAATCATTGTAGTTTTGCAAGCCGTATCATGACTGTTATTCTAAGTATGACATCCTCACGTGTGATACGGCGGCTCGTACTGGCGAGACTAGCCTGCGATCATACATACCCTCCCCTCCACAGGTTAATCCGAAACTCGTTTTCCTACAGGTGAGGAAAAATGAAACAAGAAAATAAGTCTTGCCGAGGATGGCTGTTAAACTTGTAATGAGCATTTAAGCTCCCAAACTATCATATAACGTCTTAATTGTAGTATTTCGATGAAAATTCCTTAAAATATTTTCTTCAATGTCTTCCACCTTTCAAGGGCCTTAAAACCGTATGACAGTTTGAAAACTCGCCCCAGTCTTCGCTCAAAAATCGGAAAAATGCAGGTCGTGCGCACATTCTGCAGCTTTATCGCGATAATGAGTACGGTGACCCCCATTTTTCTTTCATAATTTTAATGACAGTAGTGTTTTCTTTCAATAAGAAAAAAAGTACCAGAAATATATGGCCAGTTTCCTGGAAATTGAACTAAATTGCATGGATTCAGCTACCAAAACAAAGGTGTTCAATGACATTGTTTTGGTACATTGGTGAATAAAGAATATAGCCAAGTCAAACGTTGTGGGATGCTGCAAACTTTAAGGAAAATATGGAGCTTAGTTGTCTCGTTTTGGGTTATGCGCAGCTGTTGCCAGAGAAGTTTAAAATAGCCATATTCGTCAGCACTGTCACGTGGAAACGAGCACGGTGCCCCCACTTTTTATTACGTTTTTATAGTTTTCTTGAATTGTTGCAAACATGTGGCAAGTTTCAACGGAAATCTATGACGGGTTCTTTTACTAGGGAATCACCTTAATTCCGTTTAACAGCGCGAACGAATAACGAAAATGACTTTCGTATTTCATTTTCTCTACGGAATTGAAAATCGGTGGGCAATAAGGTACACGGATTCTTCACCTTCAAATCTGTCATCAGTCTACCACCACCACCCTCTCAAATCCAAATCAACAACGAACCAACGGAAGACACATAAAGTACATAGCTCTATTTTTGGTAGCCATTTACTGGACACATTCTATGAAACTATCACGGTAGTTTACCTTAAGCATTTCTTTGTTTTGGCCATGGTTTGGCGCTCGCCCTTCCCCCCCCCCCAAGGGGTTTGCTTTTGAAAGTAAACAACCAAAAGGAACGTTTCGTAAACGGTCGATGCCATTTTTTCGACACTTAGAATTTTTTGGTTATCGTCGAATTTTTTTCCCACAAAAAGGGAAGAAAAATTATTCGTCAATGACCACCAGAATCGAACCCTGAACCTCTGAAATGCCAACATGACTATCTCACCACTGCACCACAATTACACAACCAACCTAATCCGCCAAATTCGCACAAAATTTCATTAGAAAAGATGACTTTCTTAGTCTATTTGACTGATAGTATGGCCCTACCCAACAATATGTGATTACTATTTTGGACTAGTCAACCTGTTTCAAGACGAGGTTCCTTTTAAAACCCGCACAATATTCTCCCACTCGCGTCCACCCGCTGATACAAAATTTACATTTTCCATCCATGACAAAAGGCCGTTTACAAAAATACATGCATTCTCTGCAAAAAATTAAAAGTTTCACGTGGTTTTAATATAGCCTTGTGGTTTATTATAAATGATGAGCTATTTCCGGTGTTCGGAGTATTGGTCTGTTTGATTTATGGCGGTTAGAACTGAATATTCCTAATTGAAAATAATTTTGGACAAAAGCGAACTCTAAATTGATAGAACGAACCAGTAAACTCCTCGAAGGTTTATGAAAATCAGCTGCCCTTAATCCGAGAGCTAATTGGCTACTTGGAAATCCTTTTACTTTAATATTGTTTTGAGAGGCGGCGTTCCTTGAGCTTAAAAAGCTTTCTTGATAAATCTTCAGGAGTAAGTAGTCTATGCTTACATATGAGTACCTTTTATCGATTGTATAAAGGCTACATAACCTTGGATTAATGGCAATTACTACTTCGATTTTCCAGGTACAATATCAGCTAATATCATAACACTTTTGGGCTGTAAAAAAGGCCATTTTTCTTTGACAAGAAGTAATTTAATTTTTCTTTGAGACATGAGGTTTTTCGAAAATCGTTTCATACTTTGTCTTGGACATAATATGCAGCCAGACTGACTGCTTCAACTAGCTATTGCACATAACGTAATTATAGTCTGGCCTTCATTATGCAAAACTACGACTTATTAAAGTAACTAAAGCTTACGTTTGCCATCAGATATGCATCAGAACTTTTACGAGGTATTTAATTTTCTCTTAATATTGAATAAATTATTAAAGAGAAAACCGAATAAGAAAAAAAACCAGAATCATCAGACTAATTACGGCCAGACTCGCAATTAAACGTCTTGCTTCTAGCTTGAATCTCATCATTTAAAGAGAAAGTAGCACACACACAGCGAGGATTCTGAGATCTCTATATTGTGATCAGAAGAACTTCTAAACATCTTTTCAAGTGTGATAAAAATACAATACTCTTGCAATACTCTTTGGTCTGTAATGTTGGAAAAGCGCTGGACTCCGGGCCGAAGGGAGACATGCAGGTAAACTGGTTCGAGCAATGGTTATAGTGTAGGTTTTTATCATTTTATTGGCTAGTTTTTCCATTTAGAGAAGGAAAATTGTATTGTATTTGCACATTTTCAACATAAAATTATATTCTTTCCAAAATCTCAGCCTTGGGTTTATTCTTAAAATTTCACAACTTTTAGCCTCGATATTCTTATAAAATATATTCTTATAAAAAGGAAAGAGTGTATTCTAATAGATATTGAGAAAAGTCTGATTTTCAAACTCAGGATAAAGACGCAGTTTAATAACCTGAGAGCTGAGACCTGTAAACATTTCTAGTAGAACAAACTTTTTTCGCTTGCCTTTTGGTGATAATTTGTCCTTCTTCGAAGGAAATTTTGACTTAGCTTAGAGTTAAACAATTTGCTTTCAACGGTTAGATGTGCTAGCTTAAGGCCTCTGTAAATGATTTTATAAAATTGTCTTTGAAATTTTCCAGTTGTGATTGATGTTAGACTTTAAACAAACTGGCTAGAAAACATCATGCAACACCTTGACAACTATAGGTTTGTTATGGTTTGGCGAGGACAGGGGCTTTAAATATTAGCACTAAAAATATTTCATCTCATGGATATAAGAACGATAAAATAACATAAGTCGATTTTTCTCCTATTAATTCTGAATTTGGCGCTGTCGACAATGTTCAATTCATTTATGTTTCCGTGGTGGAGTCCATTCGACTGTTTATTTAAAATATTATTCATTTCATTTGATATGTATTTCTTTCTTCTTTTTGCTTTGCTATTTATTTCAATCTCACATTCAAACATCATCTACTGAAGCTATTAAACTAAGCCTGGTCATGAATAAAGATAAAATATCACAATAGATAAAGCTTTTGAAGATAAATGGCGAAGATGTTCGATTGACTTCTGTTTATACAAATTTATACTCTTGATCGGTTTTAACGCCAGATGTCTCAGATATTTGTACTTCTATCCGGTAAACAACTGATATAAATCAATGTAAACGGAAAAGCTTTTTGGGTCTCTCTCCACCAATTTATCGCTTAGCAACCGGTGTAATCGAGAAACCGTGGCAATACAGCACCCCTCCAATACAGACACACAACGAGTAATAAAGGGTTCAGCTATAAAACCATTTTGCGTACAGCATAGCACGAATTTCAAATGGACGTCTTAGAGAGACGTGACTAGAGAAGACGTCTGAATTGAAATTCAGTCTTGCTACTGCACAGTTTTCCTTCACAAGTGTCATGGATAATTGATAGATAATTGGCGTTCCCGTTGTTTCAGGACTGGTGAACTTTCCCCTGACATAGCTTTTATTTCAGGATTTCAGACATCCTCTCGGGAGCGCCCGACCAGAGAACACGGCTGTAATTTAGGCTATTCGAATTGGTCCACGAGTTATCTCTGTTCTCATGTACTGTATTCTCCTAAAGCCTTCTTATCCTTATCCAGAAACTGAAATACCAGCGTACATGCCAACAAGATCAAGCATTTTCGTTCAAATATAACTTATTGTTTAATTTAGTTTGAGTTTTTTCATTTGCTGAAGACCAACAGGTGCCTGGGTTTAAAATTTTGCGCGCGGGAGCAATTCTCAAGACATTAAAAAACTATGAACATGAGACCGGTTCCAAACGGATCCAAACGGATCCGGTCCGAAAATCGGACCGGATAGGCTTTCTGTTTACTCGGGACCGTTCTGGAACCGGTGCGGAACGGATCCGAACAGATCCAAAACTGGACTTGTTGATTTGTATGTCCAGTTTTGGACCCGCACCAGACCGGTTCCAGAACGATCCCAGCCGTGTAAACACCCGGATCGGTTTGAAACGGTTCCATGTAATCAGAAGCCGTTCCGGTTCCTGATCAGTTCAGTTTAAGAATTTTTTAAAACTGTGCTAGAAAGTTTTACAAATTTTATGTCAACACTGACTGAAAGTCCTCATAATATTCAAGGCTCTACTTCTTCAAGAACTCGGGTTCTGTGGTTTCCCAAACATATGCAAAGCAACCAAGAGCTTATTATAATTTGTTACTAAACAAGTAAATTAAACTGCGGGGTGACTGGTAGACACCTGTAATCACGGCATCAACGAATCAAGTTGAGAAACCGGTTTATGTGTCATGCGCGGGAAAACGCGGTATCAATAGTGTTCTCGCGCTTGGCACCGATTGCTCGTTTTTGCTTCAACTTCTAAAGCCGGAACGCTTACCACTTAATGAAAGGCGAAAAAATCGAAAATTACCACGATGAAATCGGAGACCGAAAACTAGATCGTGGTCGTCGTAAGCAGAAGGGCTAACCAACCACAACGCAAGTTTTCAGGCAATTTGATTGGTTCATTCTTCCGCTTCTGAGCCTTCTGCTTGCAGTTTCCACTAGATCGTAAGCGACGGAGTCACAAGCGAAGAAGGAACTATTGCTTACGACTTGTGAAAACCAGCCTAAATGTATACGTATTAACTGCATAATTTGCCTGTTTGCTGTCATTTTAGTCCTGATAACGACAATCATTTGGTTTTGTCAGGAAACCGACACAATCTGAGGAAACAATACTCGAAAAATGCTCGGAAATCAGTAACAACTCGTACATCAGAAAGAATGATTATTGTGATTGCAATAGATTAATCAGTCTAATAGCCACAATTTGAATTCCAGGATTTCTTTTCCGTCCGTACATGGAAACAAAAATCAAACTGTAAGCTATCGAGTTTCGCACTTTCCAAAAATTTATGGTCATTTAATATGGCATGATGGTGATCTTTGAGCCCCAGATTTTCCCGCCACTGTCAGCAGCACGCATGGCTGAAAACGGCACAATGATTGGTTAAAAATCCTCCACTAATTTGAACGCTGCTCTTGCGTGATTTCTTATGTGAAACAATAACATAATTTTTGAATTTTATTAAAGTTTGTATAGCGACATTCACGTCACTATGACGTGAAATTTCATTAGTTATAAAACGTTTCCAAAAGAATCGTTGTTTAACAGCCATTCTGCGTATTAAATGCCAATAATACCTCGAAGAATAAATGGTTGTTTACTGTTTACCAAAAAATCCACTTTCGGATGGAATGTAAATGGAAAGACAAATTTTGTCTCCCCAAACGGAAATTTTCTCGGGAAAACGGGATTTCTTGAAAGGTAGACCAAAATTCCCAAACGGAATTTCCGAACGGAAAATGTGCTTACCATTTGCCATTCGGCACAAATTCCAGTCCCTACGCCAATATGTCAAACTCGCCCTTGGTTTTCTCGGTAAGTTGGGTATGTTTTGTAAATGGCACACGCCATTCCCAAACGGAAATTTTCATTGGGGACTTTTGCTTTCCATTTGCACAAACCGTCGACCAACCGGTTTGCTCGTGTAAATGGTAAACAACCAATACCTCATAAAACCCTATTACGGTAGAACAGTTTCAACCGGCAAGAATTATTAAACGCAAAAGGAGCAAACGTGTTTTCTCTTTAAATTTGACTACCAAATTATAGCGGTTTACGTGCGCACTTGTGTTAGGATCGATTGCAGTAAGTGTTTTGCAATTAAGTCATGTTTATAATTACTGAAAACGTTTCTCTCTTATTCAAATTTTATACAATTTACAAGTGGACGATTGATTATGTTGTGTCTACTGACGGGATTATCTGTCTTTTGTTGTGATTGTTTTAGGGATAACAAATTATTTAACAGTATTTGCATATCACTTTGTTAATCCTTCTATTATAAAAATTTAAATATCATTCACTTCTTTTACACTTCAAGTCATAGGAAAACGTTTAGTGTAAATTCGGAATGTTGTAGCCAGGATAAACCGGATGAACACATGATTTTTTTCCAATTCAGTTTTTCTGTTTCTTGAAACCGAAAGGCGTAAACTATTAGACTTAATCCTTATCTCGCTAGAACAGCGTTACAGCGAATCAGTTTCAACATCATCAAACAACCAGAAATCCCTACGAAATCGCATCGCGCTCGTTCGTTGAAGAAAACTTTTACTGTTACATCTGGTCCCGATTGTTTCCTGCATAAATTTAGAATGAAGTTCGTTCAAGGATTGTGTGGGCGGAATGCTCTCAACTGAAACAGCGCAAGCTTTAATGTCCGCTTTTAGGTATGATAACCTGAAACTACGATCCTCCCATAATTCACCCACGTTCCCTCCACGCCCGCATAAAGTCGCGATTCGCTGTGACGTCACGCGCTACACCATAGAACGCGCAGGGAATGTGAATGCAACCTGAGCGAAAGGCGTGAAGGGGACACGCCAATTCTAAACAACCTCTTAATCTACGGCTATTGTATTTAAAAAAGGTCGTAAAAGTTTCGGCTAAGACGGACAAGTTTCAGGGAATTTTGCTTAATGCCGTCCTCAACATATCGCTTTTTACAGCCGTTGTAAGAAAAGTTGCATGATGATGTAATTAGACAGGCAATTAGGTAGTGCTGCAACAGAGTTCCGCACGGCGAGCAGTGGCGCTGTCTCGCTTGAAGACCGCAGCAGTTTTTGAACACGCTTTGAAGCAGGTTCTCTTATCCATTTTCCCGCCGAAGACGTGACTTATTCATTCTCGTTCTCTTGGGAAGATGAACAATACAAAGGGGTCAGAGGGCCTCGCCACAAAAGACTTTTGAACGGAAATCAGGTGATATGACGCCATGAGTTATCCGACAGAAGCTACGAGTTTGGAATGCACAATTAACATCCGTGAAATTCCGTGTTTAATGTTACAGAATGCTATTTTATTGTGTAAAAAAACTTTCTGTCACTGAAATTGAGACTTTGAGCAGATTCTCCAAGTTGAGACGAGACTTTGTTTGAATATAAACAATATAAACAATTAATAAATGTTCCTTCGCTACACCAGTGGTATCCTTTAAGTGTTCATAAGGGGTACCGATACTTGCTAAGACCCCACGGCGCTTGAAACTTCTTGCCACAGAATTTCGGATTTCAGCTTTTCTCAGTTGTTTTTAAATGTAAAGATCCTACAGTTTTTATATACTGCGGATCAGGAAATTTTGTCAACGCTCTTCAAAATTCCTAGGCAAGACTCTCATCACCCCTTGATCAGCGGGAATTTATACTACAAAAGAACACCTTACCGGATTAACATATCTTTGAACAATATACCGGCTTCAACAAGAAATATGATTTCAGAACGACTATAGGAGTGTTCGTATGAACAAGAAATTAGCCCGAGAATGAAGTGTGAAAACCTACCATTTTTCTTCGACTTTCAGCGTCGGCCGACGTCTTTGATGTAGGGTCCTTCAAAAAAGATGATCCGTAAATACAGATGACGAAAACAGCGAGGCCAATTTTTACGGCCCGTGAATACGGTAACAAACTGTACTTTGTGATGATATCATAAATATTTCACTTACCCTGACACGGGGTTCTTCTCCGTAGGTGGTATACAGGGTAGTTATCATGTTTTTATTACTGCTTTTTTCACAAAAACTACGCGAGTAACTTTCCTCTGCTTGTCCGACGATGGAACATACTATTTATATCCGCTGACTGGAGGGTATTAATTTTAACACACACTGTTAGCTTGCGTGACGCTGAGTGAGGCGTGACGAACCTGCTGAGAACCTGACTGTACATGTGGTTACCATGGGAACTACTTTGCCAAAATATGGCATCTATGTAAATCGTTCAAACGATATTATAAGCTAATCCTTTTACAGCTTCCGTTGCCATTGTTTAAATCCATAATTCGATATAATCATTTCCGTGGAATTGTACCAAAAAATTAACTTTAGGAAAATTCGTGCAGTGAGGAACGGAGATAGGTCGAAATAATTGAAAGTACTTCACAGCGTCAAGGAAACCCGACAATGTCTATTTCTGTATAAGGAATTTTGAAAATATTGCCTTTGATTTGAAAGAGATATGCCTGTGACGGCCTGTGATTAATTGCAATTAAATGACAGCCACTGGCTGTATATTTTTTTAAAATAACCACGTAACACGCTTTCCCGTTTCTCGGCATTCCCTATCGGGCCGATCGTTTCTCGGGCTACCAGACAAACGTCAGAAGTTTTGTTCCCTTAGCCGGGGAAATTCGTCGAAATTGCGCGCAATAGCTTATTGTCAATTTTTTGCGCGAATTGTCATCTAGATTTGACCGGAGATTTGTCTCCGGATCTGTCACGCTCAGACGAAATCAGTTACGCAATCGCTGAGCCAAGCGCGCGATCCCCCCTGCTCGAGTGTCAAACCGCCCCTAAAACTTTTTCTTTTCATATTTCTCAGATCTGTGGATTCTGCTACTTTCATTATTCACTATAATGCTCTTTTCATCAGCGAATATGATTTTTGTGTTCAAAACGAATCGAAATTCCGGAATTTGACCCCGCCATTTTTCCTTATAAGCTCATTCTTCAGGTTATTCTCGCGAGGGAGTCATGGCAAATCAGATGTGATATCCTGTAGGCTAGAACATTGTTGTGCTACTATCAGATTCCTATTCACAAAGTTAAATTCCATAAAAAATTCTCTGTTCGAAATACGACGCCTTGAACTACATAAAGACAGTCTTTAGCGCCCAATTGTTGGCTTTCTAATTGACAGCTTTCTATTGTCAGTCTCCTCATAGAGCCTAAATATGTTTGTCTATGAACACGCGTTTCTTTTCAGTGTATACCAGCTTATACGTATACCGTGTACACAGACGAAGGGCTGGGCTCTATCATACCTCCCGCCCAACCAATATCGTTGATCGAGGTCATTTGGCGGTGTTTTGCTGCTTGGGTGGCCGGCGGACGGAGCGAGAACCCCGCAAAGCCATCTTGCCCCACGCGTACGAAGAAAAAGGAACTTCAACTGAGTCAAGCAGAAATTCTACACGAGTCGAATAAACCTATACACAGATCAAGCAATTTGTCATGTTCGACTCAAAGCTGAATTATTTGTTCTCAAAAGCAGACTAATTAAGCTCATATGGAATAACTTGGTTTAGTAAAACGCTATAAAAAATGACAAAACGTTGAACACGAGTTCAAGAAAAGGGCTCATTTGTAAGTTTTAATTAAAATTAGGCCGTGAGAAATGCCCCCGGCAAACTTATGTCATGTAGCATCGTAAGCACCTGTTGAGATCGCTCACCGCAGTGAAAGGACAGTTCTATATTTCAGATCATTTTGTCTGCTTAGAAGGCCGGACTTACTCAATAGAAATGTGCACTGCCACAGGCTAAAATTCTGTCTACACTTGTCTACATGAACAAACAACACTCAAGGTTTTCACTCCGGAGGCTTATTTCAGATGGTAAAACGTACAAGTGTTTACAACAAGCAAAGGACTAAAACGTTAACATAGGCCACAAAAAAAACCGTTATAGTCTTTTAGCGTTTTGTATGACTGCCCATCTGTAGCCAATGTTTATCCATCAATTATAGTTAAAGGTTATCTGTGGCAGCTGCGTGTATTCTGATCGCAGGCTAATTCAAAGTATTGCGCAAGGATAAACTGAGGTCGTTTACAATGTTGACAGTCTGACAGCCAAGCTTAGATCAGAGACCATAATACTCTTATGCTTATACTATGTGCTTTTGCTCAAATTAAACTGCACTTTATTCACTTGTACATGTGCCCCACTGAACGTTGATCATCCTCGGAAACCCAGCGGCAGTCAGTTGGGGCGAGCGAAAGTCTAAGCGGGCGAAAAATATCGGCGATAAAAAAAGTACTGTTCGATTCTTTACCTTTTTATCGCCGATTTTTTTCGCCTGTTTAGATTTTCGCTCGCCCCAACTGACTGCCCCTGGGTCTCCGAGGATGAACGTCGATCTCCCCTTTTTCCCCAGGCCTTCACGGTATAGTATGACGTCAGTACTCGTCTCGGGACGTATCCGGGCGAAACGGGATGCAGCTGGAGGTGTGAACCCGTCAAACACATGCACTCCTGTTTAGGACTAAGGAAATAGTTTTCTTATACTATAATGTAATGTTGACTGATGACCTGCTAAATAAATACTGATGAACGTTTCTGATTTCGGATATGCTTAAAAGTCTTGAAGCCATACCCTGTCTGGGACGACTCCTTATCAATATACCTGGGAAATTTCCGATACTTCCTTAGCATTCCTGGATATCAAAGTTTCTATCGAAGGCAACAGTTTATGCACCAGTGTACACTACAAACCCACAGATTCTCATAGCTATTTGTTGTACTCATCTTCACATCCATCACATGTCAAGAATTCCATTCCTTATTCTCAGTTTCTTAGACTTCACCGTCTTTGTAGTGACGACTCTGATTTTTCCTTAAAATCAGAGGAAATGTGCAATTTCTTCGACAAACGCGGCTATCCTGCTTCTGTTGTTCAAGCGGGCCATCATCGCGCCCAGCAAATTGATCGACAGTCAGCACTACAAACGTCACAGAGAGAAAACAACGATAGAATTCCATTCACCCTCACATTTCACCCTCACAACCACGCAGTTAAATCCATCATTCTCAAAAACTTTAAATTACTTCAAAATGATCCCGACACTGGTAGAATCTTTTCGCAACCTCCATTAATTTCATTTAAACGCGACAAAAACATAGGTAACTTTTTAGTCAGAAGTGCATTCCAAACTAGTGATCAACCCGGAACTTTTAAATGCGCTCGCGCACGATGCAAAACATGCCCTTTCATTCACAACGTTGCCAAAATATCGGGACCCAAGCGATCTATCAAAATCACTGATCATTTCACCTGTACCTCAGCCAATGCCATCTACTGTATAACTTGCACTCTTTGCAAAAAGTTATACATCGGCGAAACAGGGAGACGACTTGGCGACCGATTCCGAGAACACCTTCGTGACGTAGAGAAAGACGACAAAAATGCATCGAAACCGGTCGCGAGACACTTCAATCTCCCAAATCATTCTAAGCAACATATCGCAGTCTCTGGCCTTTCCCTTCACCAAGGAAACACGGAAAGCCGTAAAACTCTAGAACAAAAATGTATTTTTCAAATCGGCACTGTTAATCCTCACGGTATCAACGAACGCTTTTCATTCAACTAATTTATTCCGAAGTTTTCACGTTACCAGGCACCAGCCAATAGCGAAGCTCCATCTTTCTGTATATAAAGACACGCGACGCACAATTCCTTGATTCGCTCCGACGAAGGGCTAACGCTCGAAACGTCAGCTCTTGAATCTCTTTACGGTGGCCAATTGACATTATCAACCCAGTTGATAAAACCAAATTATATCCTTATATCCATACCTTGTTTAGGACAATATAATTTGGTTTTATCAACTGGGTTGATAATGTCAATTGGCCACCGTAAAGAGATCCAAGAGCTGACGTTTCGAGCGTTAGCCCTTCTTCGGAGCGAATCCGACGAAGGGCTAATTAGGACAGACTCGCTTGAATTATATACCCTGTTCAGGACGGATGGTTCCAAAACCATACCCAATCCAGCGGTACGACCCCGCTATTGCCCATATAAGGTAGTACCACTCTGCCCCTCCCCCCTACTGCGCACACTCCCGCCCTTTCCTTAAGTCCCAGCGCTTAGAAGGCAACAGTTTTGCAACTGAGACGTGGAACCAACAACCAGGAACCAATACACGCATAATACAAACATTAAACCTTCCGTGTTCCTTTCCATGATAGATTGAAGCGGGAGCTTCAGTTTTACCTGTTCCGAGGAAACATATTCGCTTCTGATTTTTAGACAGGGCTTAACGAGAAACGGTGCTTTCCCTGTGGTAAATCAAAATATTAACCCACGTTACCGGTCTTGTGAGCTCTGGAAGTTCATTCAAAATACGCACTTGCAGAGGAACAAACATATATATGAAAATTAAAAATATGGTAGATTAATCTATTCAGTTATAAAAGAAAGCATAGATACCAAAGTTTCTGGTTGGCATGAGTAAGAAATTGAATTTATGCTAACAGTGGGCGTGCTTCCCCAGGAAATGCTTTAGAAATTTATGTTGCAGAGAAGCTTTTTCCTTCATTTGGGCAAGCATTTGTTGTTTTCAAACCATCAAGTTTACTCATCAAAAAAATTTGTGAAGCAGGACACCACTTCTTTAATATGACGGTGAGCATTGACGATTAACGTTTGTCTCCACGAAAGTGTTTCTCTTGGGCGGATCCAGGGGGTGATTAGCCACCACCCATTTTGGCTCCTCGACTCATAAAAGTAACGAAGAAATCTGTTTATTTTCCACTTTTGTAACAGAGTATTTATATTTATCTGCTTTTTAGTGTGTGTATCCCCCCTAAATATTCCTAGAACTGCCACTGCTTAATTAATTTTTTCCATGGTTGCGTGAGATTGGGTCCAAAAGCGTGAGTCTCACGCCCAAAGGGAAGGGACCAACATGGCCAAACAGAAGTACCGAATTAATCTATGTAATCTTGCAATTAAATACAAATAAACAAATCTAAATACCAAACTATCAGAAGTAACGTAATCAAGACATTCAAGAGAGAATCGAGGAGAAAGGAAAAAGAGGCCTTCCGATGGGGATCTGGAATCTAGAACAAGTCCAAGAGCCCTTGCAGGCGGTTCATTATGGCGGCAAGAGCGGTTCTTTCGAAAGTGTTTTGTTGACAATGTTTATCATAAATTACAAGATTCTAATGCAACATAAAGGAGGAACAAAGCCATAATGAACAGCGTGGAGAGGTTGGATGTTCATCCTCGAATAATAACAGCACTAAAGAAAGGTAATAGATAAGGAATGAAGCATTAGAGAATTCAGAGTCACTTTCGTCCTCCCAGTACCTTGGAATAATTATATCTGGGGATAAGGGATCATTACCAAAACTATAATCCGTCGTAGGGGTTATGGAATCCGATGTGATTATTACATACATACATCAATCAATCAATCTTCATTTCGCTCTACAATTCAGTCTAATTACACGCCTTGGATACATTTCTTATTTTTCAAATAGTATAGAGTAGGGACTCTCAACAAACCCTTGTGGTCTTAACAAGGAGAGCCCCTTGTTTTATGGTAATAAATAATTAATATATAAGCACCCTTATTTAAGTTTATATCAGTACTCGACTCTGAGAAAATCAAGTGAAATGAGCACCCTTGGTACGATAACTGTCCTCAAATTACGGCACCAAATGGGTGTCACTCATGAAACTTACAATATTTATCCATGCTCCCATAAATGGGGAAGAGCCAACCAGAAAAGTATTGGCTGGTGAAACAAAGAGCTTTTGTAAACAAAAGCAATGGATAACCAAGCAAAGTGATTTTTGTCTCAGTTTCTTCCAAATGGTGGGCCCACAACAGGATTTTACAGTGGTCACAAAACTGATAAAAGGTTTTAAGAGTTTACATGATTTTGGGGGACTCTGAACCATGTTTCATGCGGTTAAATGCATATTTAACAAAGTTAACAACAAAAAGTGGTCTACATCCTGGGTTCACAGGCTCACATGGTTCATTCAGTCACACAGCAGCGTTCATCATTCAGCAGCGTTCATCGTCAGCCATCTTGTGCTGGGCATTTCAGCTGTCTTCAGTGTGACGGGTGCCCGGATGCCTGGCGTGGGGGCTCATGGCTGGTTTGCGGGGATTTGCCAGCCATGGGAGCAGTACTTGGTCTGGCTGCCAACAGTGGAAGCCCCTGGTTAATTACCCCAGGAACCCAACCGTCACTTGGAGATGCAGTTGTTAAAAAGTCCATGACTTGGTCTCTGTTCAGCCTAAAAGTGTCAAACTTTGTTATATAGCCAATCTCAACATGATCGTTTATGTGGTGGCGTCAGTGTATCGATTGGTTTTAAATCTGAAACTCGCCCTAGTTCCCTGTGCAACCCCGGAATGACCAATACCTCCCCCATGGAAGGGATTTTTTCTAAGACCCCACCCCTTGGCGAACTCCAATTAAGCTTCATACATTTCTTTAATTTTTTTGGTCTTTGAGAACCCCCACCCCCAGTAATTTCCAAACCCTTCTGTGGGGGAGTGTGTGGATATTTTATAGAACTACATAATTTGAAGAAGTCACTATTTTGTATATGTACCTCTTTTAAAGTAATTTAATCAGACAAACTTTTATTGGTTTTAATGATAGCAAAGTTGACAAGCAAAACCACCATTCTCTGCATGTCTGCAGCTGATCTGGAAAGAACTACAAAGCTCTCTTTCTTCGACGTTTCCAATCTTGTAAAAGCTGTTGCTTATTCCCTCCCGTCCCCTCCCATGAGAACTGCCCTGTCACTGTACAACAATGCTACTCAAACACAAGGATCAAACATTGGACGTACATTGTCTTTGGGGTGCCAAATATTGGATGGCTTTCTACGTGGGGGCATCCTGAGAGAAGGTATCACAGAAATAACAGGCGAGAGCTCCTCCGGCAAAACGCAAATTTGTTTGCAGTTGTGCCTGTCAGTTCAGTTACCTCAAGAGCATGATGGACGTGGAGGGGGTAGGTATTGAATTTTACCTGCCTGGTCATACTCTACCATTTTTCCTGATTAAGGGGAGCTCCAAGGGGCTGGCATGGAACACACATTTCAAAACAAGCTGGTGACTGCCAGAGTACTGCTGATTGCTTGATTATATGTTGCTGTTAATAATCAACTCACAGAAATGGCATTATCATCATCATAATGGAACATGTCACAGCTGTCTACTGCACTCTTCCAGTTTGCTGTCACCTGATCCCTTGACTGGGGAAATGGGGACATGTTATCATGTTCTGTTCCAACATATTTCAATTGCTGTTTCAATTAGCAAATTCTGGTGGGCTAAAGAACTTTGTGCATTTAATAAGCTAGTGGATTTTTAACGGGTTTGTTACATGAGGTCTCTATTGTAATTTCTTCATCATTCTTCTTGTTCAAATACCTTATTCTTCCTAATTTTCACACCTATTTAACTTCAAAATTCAGAGAGAGCAAAACTGTACTAAATTTTGTGATTTTGTCAGTCAGTTTTATTTTCTTAAACCCTGAGCTGAGGGTACTTGTCACAGATAACAAGGACTGCACTGGAACAAATACCGGTACAATTGTCTGGTTCATTCTAACAACAAGGAGCCTATTCATAAATAGAAACTTTGATTACTGCACTAAAGAGGTTTTGGCTGAATAGCAAGCTGAAGAAACCAGTGAATCAGGTAGAGTGCTAGCAGAAGACCGGAGAGACATTTTAATTAAAGGCCAGAAAGAGTTGTAATTCAGAAAAATTTACAATTCTTATTGTTTTTTTTATATAACATGGTATTAAATTTCGCATTTTAAAATTCTACACAATCTTTTGTTTTAAATTTTGTGAATTTTTTTTAAATAAGTACTTGTGAAAATTAGTGAAGGTAATAATCATGTTTAATTAATAGCTAATTTTTATATTCACTGGAGTCAATATATCAATGACTTCCTGTACTTTTTAAACAGGTGCAGTTTATATTTCAACCGAGGATGTTTTCCCCAGCAAGAGACTGCACCAGCTTGCTCAAGGGTTTGCCAAAAGTCAAGCACTGCATTCTTCAGCCAGTCTCACTGATAATATTTTCATTGAACATGCAGCTGATGTGGTGGGTTTGTTGCATTTAACTTAATTTAACTTATATAATTTGGTTTTATCAACTGGGTTGATAATGTGAATTGGCCACCGTAAAGAGATTCAAGAGCTGACGTTTCGAGCGTTAGCCCTTGGTCTTTCGCTCCGACGAAGGGCTTACGCTCGAAACGTCAGCTCTTAAATCTCTTTACGGTGGCCAATTCACATTATCAACCCCGTTGATAAAACCAAATTATATTGTTATACTTCCCACCGACGCAGCACCACAGTTTCTTTTGAAACTTACATCCTCTATTACTTTAACTTAGTTTGATATCTAAATGCAAAACTCCTACTGGTCAGATATCAAAATGAAAAATGATTTCCAAGAAAATAGTGGAATTTAGGTCATGGAAAACTTGGAGAAGTCATGGAAAAGGGAACTCCTCCTTTCTCCCAAATGAAAATAAGCCCATCAAAAGAGTCTTTTGGAGGATTTGTGCTACATAAATAACCAATTGGCCAAGCTGTGGCCTTGATGTTTTGGGAAGAAATTTTTATGCTGAATAAAATATTGTTATAATCATTTCTCTGTTGCTTCATTTGGATCTTGCAAACAGCAAGCAATACAAATGTCTCTGATTAGCCACCAGAGGCAGTAGTTAATATTTTACTACATATATTAGGCTAAGTAGAGATTGAAATAACATAAATTTACTCTCACTGATAATTAATATTTTTAATGCAAAATTCTCAATAATTATTATTCAGGATGACCTACGAAATATCATAACACATCGCTTGCCTGTGCTGCTAAAAAGAGGAGCTATCAAGCTTGTGATTATTGACTCCATCGCTGCTCTCTTTCGTGTGGAGTATTCACTGGGAGAAACTTCCAAGCGTGCAAAGGTTCTCAGGTCATTTGGGGCACAACTTCACAAGCTGAGCAGCTTATATGCCATCCCAGTGGTGTGTGTAAACCAGGTGTGTGTACGGACTTTAAAAACCTCAGACACACTAGGAGATATGTTTTGGAGTCAAATTGCTGCACAACTCACTCTGTCTGAACTTTTCTGAAAATCTGTGTTGCTGCAATCAATAAAATTCAAACCAGTATTTGTTTTGGATGCAGTGCACACCGAGCGACTTTTAACAGACACCTGTCGCTGTGATTTGTAACCTAGTTTGTCCCAGCCTTAATACTTCAATACTTTTAATACTTATTTATGCTAATAAGAATCTTTGTTATTGACTCTTGGGCATTATGAGGTTTTTTCATGTTGGAAAGTACCCACTCAAACACTTGACAATTTGATCATAATTAGCTTTTTTTTTCATTTCCTTGCAAATGTTTCTGTTTTCTTTAAATAGGAAACTGCATTCTGTAACGAAAATAAAGCAAAAATGTCATTTTATTTATAGAGTGGACATGACTTTGGTTTCACATTTTTTTTCAGGGTGGACCAGTTTATTCTTGCAGGGTCCACCCCCTCAAAACTAAAATGGTCAGCCCTTATGATGCATGAACTGCAAGGTTGTTGCAGCTGTGTCACACTTCAGTTAGTGAATCTATCATAAACTGATTGTTCGATTTTCTGCATTCAAGGTCTCTGATGTCATTCAAACTGAGAGCAACAGGTTTGTTTTTATCCTAACAAAATTATACTAAGCAACGGCATGCCAATGCAAATAAGCAAATTGAAAAAAAAAGGAAGCTAGTGTGCTGAAGCTACATGTATCATGTGAACTCCTTTCAGTTTCAACATACAAAAGCAACAATTCTCAAGAGTATCATCACAATTCAGGGTCCAAAATTACCTTTTTGGCATTGGTGCCAGCTGGCAACTTAATAAAAAGTTTTGGCAGCAAGACAAATTAAAAAGTCAGTTGTTGGAAAAGGATCTAAATTTATGTACATGTAGGTTAACCTGCTGACTACGAGATATTTTGTGTATCACCCTTATCAAGGTGAAGTAGTCCTGGATATAGCCGTTCCCTGGCGACCAGTTGTAAAATTCTGGTCACCAGTCAATTTTTGTTTAGTCGCAGTGGTGACCAGAAATGTGCAATTTCGGACCCTGCACAAGGTCTGTAATGTGGCATTCTCGTTCCCAGAGTCCGCGATCCTTTTGGTCAGCACCAAGAATCGCGATCTCTGGGAAGGTCCAATACCGGAAGTCTGAGATTCACGGACTTCCCATCACTCTGCGCATGCACAATATCAAATCTGACAAATCTGATTGGCTGAAAGCTACAAAACAAGTTCTCTACGCATGCTCACAATTTGGTTGCGGCCAGAGGTCTTGATTCCTTGGTGCTGACCAAACGAATCGCAACAAACCGCCCAAGCAAATAAGGTTTATTGATAATATGCCACGTAAGAGGTGAACTTCATCTGATCTACTCTGTCAAGAAAATGACTAGAAAATCTTGCTATATTATTGACTAAACTGATAAACATTAGAAACATATTTTTCTTATTTTTTCTCTTTCGTCAGATGGCTTGGTGGAAATAAAGCTGTAATTCCTGCCCTTGGAATGGCCTGGTCCAGTATGGTGACTGTGCGTCTGATGTTATCCCGAACAGAGCAACTTATACAGCATAGTAAAGATGTAAGTAGTAAGATCATCATAATTACACAGCTGCTGTGAATGTTCCTGATTGTATGATTCATCCTTTATTTAACCTGCCTTGTTAAATAAAGTACATCATCTGTCTGAATTTCAAACTGTTAATTCTGATAATTTTTGTTGAATTCAGTTCAATGTGTAACTTATTTTTAATGGGTTTCTTACTAATTGCGTCATTCAAATCTTTAGGACAACAGCCCCATAATCAAAAGACAACTGAGGATTGTCTTTGCACCTCATCTTCCAAGTGCCACTTGTTTATTCTACATTGATGCAGAGGGTGTCCATGGGTACCAAGAGAGCATAGCAGGCTTCGGCTAATAACCCTACAGAATCAAATCTCTTCTTTGTGGAGGAGACTTAGTAGTATCTGAAGAAACCATGCTGTCACAAGAAGGGCCCCTCAAAAAGTCATTTTCTTAAGTCTTTTCATATATACTTTCTGTTTAACAAGACAATTATCTCCCTGAGGGGTTACCAAGAACTTTTTCATTCATTACAAACCAAACAGCTGGTAAAAATGACTTTATTCATCATTGTAATTGACACTCCCAAGGAGTAATTCATTTGTAGTTAAGTTTTATTCAACAGAAAGAAATTATTTAATATGATGACAAACTGTTGAGTTTAATAGAACATCCAAAAATAAAACTGTGGAGTCTTGCAGAAATGTTCTTGTCTCTCCTTAGTAACATAAAATTAGTGTCCTACAGGTAATGAGTCTTGGTCATGCTTTATTTACACTGTTTTTTAAAGTGTCAAACAAATTCTCTTTCATTAGGGAAATAATCGAGTTATGCCAGCTTTAGTTAATTATTTTGCTTGAAGTTTTGGCCCCTAAAAGTAATTTTGTCATTCACATATTTTGCCAACAATAGATTGTTGGTTGGCAGATTACACTGTAACAGTTGACATCATGCAAAAAAATTACATACAAAACCTGTTGAGATATTACATGCAAGTCTAATAAGTCAAATATTATTTGACTTTTTCATTTCAGCTTTAGGGGATTCCTGTTTGCTAAACATTTAGATTTTCACTCTTGAAAACTAATAATTTATAGCAACATAATTAAAAAACTTGTAGCTTGTTGAAATTGTTATATACATCCAAGTCAGTTGTTACAAAATTGTGAACATGTTTTGTACAATACAAATTATAAAGAACTGTTGTATCGACATTGAGTCTTGAACAGAAATGCATGCAAGACAGTTATTATCTGTCTAATAACTTAATTTTATTTAAAAAAGAAACAAGAAAATATTAAAAATACATTATTTTTTAACAACACAATTATTAGTGGCATTTCAGTTCTGTAACCAGAAGTGGAGTACCCAGGCCTCCTGATTGACAAATCTTTACTACAACCCTCCCCTTGAGTACACTAACTCAATTTTATTACTGCCTCTTCCCCTCCCTCCTTGCCAATTAAGATAATCTTGATCAACATGTCGAGTGCTCTACTAGCTAGGAAATCCCCAATTCAGATCCAAGTTGATCACTCATTCCTGTCTTTCACTAGCAAAGCTGTATGTTGCCCTCCTGCAGAAACCCCTAGCACTTCATGCAGTTCAGATTGCAAGTTTTTTCCTTCAACTTTAGTGGGTAGGAATTCATCCTCATCTTCCCCTGTACCCAGCTGTAGACAGCTTCCAAAACCCCAAGAGTACAAGTCACCCTTGACTGAAACCGCAAGGCTAACAGCTTCACCACAAGCAATCATGCCAATGGTGTCACTCTCCAATGCCGTAATCTGAACTGGTGTTGATGTCTCCTTTGCATCCTCACCTAAGCCAAGCCTTCCATATTCTGCCCTTCCCATGGCGTACACTTTACCTGACGAATCAAGTATGATGGTGTGATGCTGGCCACTAGCTATGCTAACACAATTATCACTGTCTGAGTTCAATGACGTCAAGGATGCAACTTTCACCGGAGCATATAAAGTCTCTAGATCCCCAGTTCCCAGTTGACCGTAGTTGTTTAAGCCCCAAGCATAAACAGACCCATCTTGAGCAACAGCAAACGTTGAATAGCTACCGCAAAAAATATCTTTAAATTTAAGTCCTCTTCTCTTGTCTCGCACCTGTTTTGGGTTTAAGATGTACTGCAAACCCCTGCGACCTCCTCGACTGGCAAAACATCCCATAATTCTTCCTAACTGACCTTGCTCTGCACATCCCCAGGTAAAAATGTTGCCGCTCTTTGTTAGTGCTGCTGTGTGGTCATTTCCAGAAGCTATTTTGATTATGGGATCATTTTTAAGGTCCAGAATAACTGTGGGCTTGTGCTTGGTACCATCTGCTTGAAGGCCAACCTGTCCACTAGCATCCTAAAAAAAAAACAAAAAAGGAATTATTAAATGATGAATTCTATTAGATTTGCACATGAAAGAAAACTTGGTTTATTATTTACAAGAGGTTTGAGTGGGGTTGACCAGTCAGTTACTGTTGCCCAAGTACAACAAACAATCCCTTTTAGCTCGCTAATAGCAAACTAATATTATATGGATAAGAACCCTAATAAAACAAATCCGTGTTAGAGGAACATATTTTGCCCACCACTTTGTTGTTTGAGGTTCCACTGTTGTTACTGTTTGATCACACAGAAAAAAATTATCTTTTACTCCTTGCTGTTTCTCTTGGTGTCTATGTATGTATGCAGCGCTGCAAATAACAGTCCAGGGCTGCAAAAAATTTAATTCCTGCAAAAGGGTGTGGTCCACCATTTTGATCGGACAAAGCAGTAGTTTTGTCAGAGATATTAACAACCTTGATAAAGCATTGTAAATGCAAAACATTGCGCATGCATTGAAAGACAAAAAATTGTCCATCTCCCACTTCAGTTTGGATTTATTCGGACATTCGCAAATTTTGGTCGGTCTTTGTCTGATGCCTGACTGTTATTTGCAGTCGGACATACATGTACGCTGACCAAAATTTGCCAATGTCTGATCCCAACTACAGTGAGACAGAGCGGCTGGACAATTTTTACACCTTCCAATGCAAACGCAATGTTTTGCTTTGACAACACTTATCTGGGAGTTCTGTGATATGACATCCACAGGGGTTTCAATAAGCTCCGACGGCCGACGAAAAGCGTCGGCTAATTCACTCGACATTGCTTAAAAAAGTCGGCTACTTTTTGCCCAAACTTGAAGAAATTAGAGAAGGATTCTTAAAAAACAGTCAGTTACTCTATTCAAAGCAGCTGCTTACTTCAAATTTTATTGAAACCCCTGCATGGTCCAACATCACTTCAGTTTTATCCAATCAAAATGGTGACACATGTCCAATCATTTGCAGCCCTGTGTATGCATTGCAGAACTAACCTGGCCGGACTGTGAATTACGTACCCTGTATGTTCCCCAGCCATACACTGTTCCTTTGTCTGATAATGCCATTGTGTGACTGTCGCCTGCTGATACCATGACTATATTTACAGTTTCTATATCTTGCACTGGTCCTGCAATAAACTCCTCACCATCACTGCTTGAGGTCACACGACCGAGTGCACCTTCGTCGTTGCACCCCCAAGTATACACCTGTGCAAGAAAATATATTATAACCTAATATTAAAAAATTAACATGTGAAATCTGTGTCAAGTTTAAATTTTTTCAAATTCATTGATACAATTTGGCTGAAACAATCTCACAGTGCATTTTTTAAGTTGCTATCATTGAAGTTTGTTGTGTAGTGCAAGATACATACATGTGCACACTTTCATAAAAGGCTGGTTTTCACCAGTGACGGAGCCAGAGTCGTAAGAACGCTTACGAGCTAGAGAAAATCGATAATTGGAGTCATAAAAGGAGTTAAAAGTAAATAATCGGAACGTTGAACCATTTACCTCCGATTCTCCTTATGATTCTGTCACATACAATATAGTGAAAACTAGATTGCCAGAGTCACAAGCAGAAAAGGAATAATATGTAAAGCAATCACAATGCTAGTTCTTGGCACTCCGAGAATTTCATTTGTGCTCACAACTCCGACAATCTAGTTTTCACAAGATCATAAGCAACAGACATAAGCGGAATCAGATGTCTGCTCGACTCCTTCAATTTGATTTTCACTAGATGATAACAACTGTGACTCCATGCACGACTCCAACTCTGTTACTGGTGAAAACCAGGCTTAAAGCGACCAAAATAATGAATACAAGTCATGGATTATTTGCACAATTTCCATTGTACACCCAACATTTCAACGTTGTTGGCTATTCAAAAATATCTTGCTAGCAAATATTGGTTGTGCATTGTAACAGGTTTACAGGGTTGTAAAAATAAGCCGGCAACCAGCACATTTCACCACCTATTCCAAATACTGTGCCAGCTACTCCGAATGTTAGTAGGTCAGTTCTGAGCGTGATATTTAAGAAATAAAATGGAAATAGCCGCCTACTTTTTGGATAGAACCTGCTACTCAAAAAGTTACTGACAACCCTGGGTTTATTACTGCAATCCTGTTTTTCTTGGTGTATAATTTTATATTGGTTTGTACATCTCGCAACATGAAGCAATTGAATAAAAATTAGTGTAAATTATCACCTTTCCATTGTTAGCGAGTGCCACAGTATGCATTCCCCCACACTCCACTTGAACAATTTCCAGGTCATCAAGTCCTTTCACAATAGCTGGTTTCTTTCGCTCTAAAATATCTTCTCCAAGCCCCAACTGTCCAACATCCCCCTGGCCAAGTGAAAGAATATGGCCAGTTTTTCTGTCATCAGAAGCACCTTTTACCTCTGTAACAAAACATTAACTTCATTAAAACACTCATTTATATCTGACTGCCTGCTGGTATTGCCATAATCACAGACTGAAAAACATTGTGTGATTCTTACTGCTAATTAGATATGCTTACATTGTACCTTTTGCTTTTTTATTTGATTTCCATCAAGTTCTCTAATCCCCACCAAAAAATAAGTTTTGTAAATGTTTTTGGTGATGAAAAGTATGCCTATCAGTGTTAAACAGGAGTGGAGAGGGAGCGCAAGGCCATGCATAATTTTGACAGCAAGTATCAATTCAGTGGAATTTGCAACACATACATGCAGCACCCTTGTTTCTTGCGGTTGGCAATTTTCTTCTGAGGGGTTTTGCTACAAATATTCCTACCGGCTACAGGCTTTGTTACGGAGGTACTCATGCATCAGAAGTGGGGGGGAGCAGGTAAAAATGGATGGGGGTGGGGTGTTGGAATACCCCACATGTCAAGCAAGCCAATTAGAATGTTTAAGGCATGCCTTCTGTCACGTTAATGAATGCTGACAATGAACATTAACCTTAAAATTTATTTATTGGAAAGCTTTCAAATGGTTCAAATGCAATTGGTCTAGGCCTATGGAAAAATAAAAGGCTTAGCTTAATAGAGCTTCCTCGTGGTAGTAAGCTTATAAGAAAGCCTCAGCTCAAAATTCTTATGTCAGCCTGCAAGCTTCTGGAGCAAAGTATTTTTATCATCAGACAACTATGTGTGGCTAATGCGAACGACGAGGAATGATATCAAGACGACCCAAAGGTATTTGAGTTACTGGTAGGAGGCAAGGAAACGTTACACGCTAACGACAAATAAGATTTTGTTGTGGATCCCGAAACACCGGTTCAGGATGAAGGCTTACCTCTCTTTTCTTTCTTCTTATCAACCACTTCTTTGACTGGCGCCTCTGCTTTCCTTTTGCTCGGCTGGCGTTTTCGTGCAGGCATTGTTAGCTATTACAACGATTCCTTTCCAAAACAGAGTTTTCAACGGGGAAAAAGCCTCGAATGTGCCTCAATACAGACCTCAAGAGATTCCAAACAGCAGAACCTCGTGCAAATGGCCGGCGTTAATGTGCGTGCGCATAGATTAGGGCGGGAGATTTGAAATCAATCCCAGAGGACTGGCTGTTTTGCGAAATCGCCGCCGCATTCTGAATTTAATTTGTAAATTTGTATTGAATCATTGTTAGTTTATTATACCTATGCTTCTCAAAATTATTTATTGCTATGTTGTGTAAAAAATGATCTTTCAACAGGCTTCTGCTTTCAATAAGTCATATTTCAATATTAAAGTCATATGTCATTTTGACGTCATTGTATGTTTAAATTTCCGCTTCTGAGGTTCTTACATGATATGGATCATTTCACTTCGTGATTTTAAGAATTTGATTGTATTTCATCTTAGTTCGACCATTTTACTGGTTCATAATTATTTTCAAAACGATGGCAAAAAAAAAACACCCCGCCCATTCCCCGTTGGTAAATATTTTGACAACGCAACACATGCGCAGACTTGCAACCATCTGGAAGTGGAATGAACATGGCTGCCGCGTCATGAATGGACTTCGAGAGATTATTGGCGATTGTTTCTCCAATTTCATCTCGATGTGTGGGACAGAAATATGTTCCAAAGCAGGAGAGCTCATCCGGACATCAAGAAAACTACGCACAGATTCATAGATCCCAAAAAGGAGAGTCATAGTAGGCTGCGGGCGCTGCGAACTTTGTTGGGTATGTGCAATGATGCACCTTGCGCACTGCAAAACTGTTGAAAATGAAGAATATTTGCTGTATGCATGCAGTGCACCTTTCAACTGATTTACATTTTCATTTCTATTTCAGATTACTTTGATTCTTCCGACTCCAGAATATTTTTCAATAGCCATTATTCGGAGATATTCTACGTATTTCACGATGTATTTTCTTTGGTTGAATCCAATCTCAAGACGAAAGGTCAGTATTTTTGAAATAAATTTCACTA
>OX393565.1:2857257-2942257 GCA_947652115.1 Blastomussa wellsi | reverse complement strand
AAAGAGGTTTAAGAGAACAACTGCTTCAAAATAATCGATCTTTTTGGATTTTAAGTTCGTTAGGATGGTCAGTAGTGGCTTCATCGTTAATATTTAGCAAATTTTTCAGTCTTATGCGGAAAAAAGGGCTCTCTGATTATGCAGAGGATGCAGATGTTAGCAAATTATGCGGATCCACACCGCTGCATACCTATCAGATGCCCTGAATTATATAAATGCCATGACTAGATTCTTCTGAACTCGTGGCATGCACGGCACACCCACTAATGGACAGTTACACATTGAGTATTTTACCCTCAAGCTACAGTTCCACTCCCAAAATATTGCAACGTAGCTCCTTTAAAATTTAATTTCTACCCTTAAAAAGCCTTCCTAACAAAATTACACTTCCTCAACAAAATGTTACTGATTATTTAACTTGTTTTCATTATTTGTTTGTCAGAATCCTGAGAGACCTGTGTTTATGTTAGAACCTGATCAAGATGCATTCTCCTCGCTGGGAGTGATCAAGGCCAACAATTGCAGTCCACAAAGTCCTATCAGAAGTTTGTCGTATTCTTATGCGGTGGATAAAGAAAGAGAGAAAGTCTTCTGGTTGCCACATGAAGATGTGAGAGCTGGTCTCCAAGCAAATCTAAGGTTTTTTATTTTGCATTCAGCTGCAGTGTTCCTTGTGGAAGATGATGAATTATTTCTGGACAAACAGGTTAGTCTGTATAATTATGCAGTTATATCCCATGAACTTATAGATCTGCATTCAATAAATTTATTTATGAGAGTAGGCCATAAAAGCAATGCAGTAGTGTGAATTTGAACTATCTTTATATCACTGTTAGCTTTTTCTTACCCTGACTTGTACTGTTAATACCAACAGATTGATGTCTGTAAACGAGTCATCCATTTGTATCGCAGTGTTGTATTAGAAGTTCCGATGGAATCAACCACTTGGTAATGCTTTAAGTAATGTTTAAAAATCAAGCAGCAGTTTTTTATCGGGTTTAAAACATGAGGTACAGCCGAGTGTTTTAAACCCGATAAAACACTGCTGCGAGTATTTTTACCTTGCCTTGGGCTCTCTGATGAGCTCATCATGGTCGCACGTTTTTAGAAGTTGACCATTGATTCACAGGCTCTGTATTTTCACAGATTTTTAAAGATGGAGCTCTGCTTTTAGGCTTGGTTAAAATCTATGTATTACAGTGTATCTACTTAAGATATGCACCCAATTATACACAAGGGCAGAGAGCTTAGAATTATGTGTCTTACCTAATGACACAACAATGGAAGAAGCCAACTGAAGGAGTGAATGAGCTAACAACAAGGCCATCAAATCTTGTAGATTAGAGCTAGAACCTCCTTGGACTCTTAATACAATACACTCCAATCTGTGCACATTTCTTGTTGGTCAACAGGGAGCAGATGTTAGAGGCCATCCTGGAAGCGTCAAGGCATCTCTTACTACCTGAAATGTTGCAGAACAAAGCTGGCATAATAGCCAGTCAAGTGGCCGGGAGTTTACTCCAGGTTAGCTTAGCTGCATAGTCATCATAGGACAATACAGACTTTCCTGTTATTAAAAGTATAGTACGCAGGGCTGGCTAAGTTACCACTGTTAGTGGACAACACAGAAGAGAGGTCAGAGTCATATTAATTAGAGTAATGCTTGATATGCAAACCTGCTAATCTAATGCATCGTCATTGTACACATTAAAAAAAAATCCAACCACAGTCAAGATCTCATGAGACATTGGCAGATGTTATTGTTATATGCATCTCTGTGTACATGTAACAGCTAGCGATAATTTGTTTTCCAGCTTTTTAACTAGAAATTTGTTTGATTATTAATTTTTCTTATCATGTAGACTCTGTTTGTTACGTGGATTCGGGCCAATCTTAAAGTGAATGTGCCGCTCTCTTTGTGGGACAAGTGTTTGGAGGTTATTTCATCGTCGACTCACTGGCAAGAAGTCATCTCTGAGTGGAGTGTAAGGAGTTCTGCTTACCTATACAGTACAGTGGTTGGAGACACAGTGGCCTAATGGCTAGTGCACTTGACTCTGGATCAAACAGTCCGAGTTCAACCCTGGCCGGGGTACTGTGTTGTGTTCTTGGGCAAGACACTTTACTCTCACATTGCCTCTCTTCGCCCAGGTGTATAAATGGGTAAACGCAAATTACTGCTGGGGGTAACCCTGCAATGGACTAGCATCCCATCCAGGGGGGAGTAGAAATACTGCTTGTTGCTTCATGCTACAGAAACCGGGATAAGCTCCTGTGGTATGGGCCACTGGGCTCAGCACAGACTTAACCTTTACGTATACAATGCAGTGGAACCCAGTTGATATTATCACCAACAGATCTTAAAAAGTTTGGCCATATTAACGGAGTGGCTGTGGCAACGGGGAGGTTCAAATTTCATGGCTGTTCCTGACAGATACCTTTGCACTTCTAAAGAGCTGTTAATTCTTTTGTAAACACCAAGAATGCCGACAATTCACCCTGTACATGCAGTATTTACCAAGGGAACTTTGATGTGCATAACTGGATACTAAAATCAAAGCAAGACCAGACTTACAGTAGCTGTACGTAATTATCCATTTCGAAAGCTAAGGTCAAGACCTCTCTGATTCAACATCAATTCTGATTTCAGACTCTGTATAACCCTATCCGCAGTCCAGCGGAGTTACCATTGCACCTCTTAGGAAAGTACAGCATTTTTTTTTTATTTCTGCTTGTGTTTGGCTACAGGTTACTATGGAAACACTAACCAGAGTGATGGCCAGGACTGTTTATGGGTTGGACATGGCGGATCTTCCTCTAGAACGGCTTACAGAACAGAAGCGTAAAAGACGACCTCAGTTTCAACAGGATAGACCACAATTTAACAAGGCATCTTTCTCCCGGTGGAGTCGGATGGAAAAATCAAATGTCAGTCCAAAACAAATAATTTCGCCAGTGGATAAAACTGATGAAAATGAAAAATCTGAGACACCTGTGTTACCACAAGTGCAAAAGCCTTTTGTGTCATCAGGCCATGAAGTTGATCATTTGCAGTCGAGTAGCTCTCTAAAACAGCCAGCAAAGGCTCTGTCAACTGCAAACAACACTTCCTTTCCCAAAAGTTCATCTTTCGATAATGGGTCCCTTGTCAGACATGTTGCTTTGTCTCCTACTGTTGCCGCAGGTAAGTTGTGAATTGGTTACAAGTGTTGTTCTTTACAGTGGTCTTGATTTTGGGATTTACATGTACAGTAAGTTCATGGACCCCTTTAAACCCAACTTCCAACAGGTAAACCAAAATCGGGTTGTATTGGCTGTAATAATAAATGGGTTCAGAAACAAGAAATTTACTTTTTGAGCTTTTGATTAGGTCGATGGGGAGTGAATGTGCTAACAAAATGGCAATTTTAATGACTTGGTCATAGGGTGTAGGTCTTCTGTACTTGGACAGTCAAGAATAATGTTGTGCATTGTGAGTGTGGAAAAAGTAATTTGGGTTGATAATAGCTAAAAATATTTAGTTTTGCGTCCAAACGCCTTTCAAACTTAACCCATTGACTCCTGGAGATTTTTGAAAAAAAACGTGTTTTTTAGACATTTTGAACATTTTCTAGTCAGTTATAGTCTAAATATGCTTCAAATTGCTCCAAAATGCATTTGCAGAATGAAGGCATGCCAGGTTTTTCGCTAGTATCGCATTTAACGATATTTTAGCTCGGGCATGCGCACAAATCAAAATTTCGAGAAATTTTGGACGAGAAAGTGACCCACGTCTTTAGGCTTTTCGATTTCTTTATTTTTATTTTTCGCTTTTCCTTTCTCCTTTCCTCGTATCTTTTTTATGCTTTTGTTGGCCTTTTACTGGGCTTGCTTTCGGTTCAAGAATTGCCACGAAAGCATATAAAATACTGAACATGGAGTAGCCAAGGGTAAGTGAGGGAAATTTTCCTCCTAGTTTTTGGTGGAAAATTCTAAGCGTTTTCCTGCATTTTTCAAGCTCCATTGGCCCAATCAATATCATCTGGGTATCATTGGAAAGCTCTTTCCCTTCTGTAGAACTGGTATAAATGGGATTCCTATTTTGGCCAAAGCTGATGATGTCAGAAGCAGAACAAAGGTCAAGGTCTGTCACGGCCAGTTTAGGAGTCAGTGGGTTAATCAGATCTGATACTGTTCTTTGCAGGTCCAGCAACAGCCAAAGAAGCTGAAGCTGCTGGTCAGTTTCAGCTTTCAAAAGATGCAATGCATAAAGAAAGCAAAGACAGCTCCACTGAATCTGAACACAAAGTGACATTCGCTTTGGCAAGTGATACAGACAGTTTGGAAAGTCTCGAGATGCAACCAAACGCTGACCAGGACGCAGAGGTGCATGCTAACAAGGAATCTGACAAAACAGAGGACGCAACAGACACAGGCATATTTTCGCAAAGATTGCACCGCTTGAGTAGTACTGACAGTTACTTGTCTAGTCAAGATAATGTGAAATCTTTGGCATGGTACGGTAGCAGTCTAGACTTTGACGTCAGTTCATCTACTAAATACGCCGGCTCCGAATCACCCAAATTACTTGACAAGATCAATGAATCAAGTCTCGAGCCTAAAGTGGAGGAATTACATTTAGGTCAAGTACCTCAATACAGATCTATGAACAGAACTTCAACCCCATCTCATGAAGTGAGGTTGGGTCAAGGAGAGGAGGGTCATCTGGAACCTTTGTCGCCAGTCAAAGAGGAGTTTAATCATGATATGGGAGGCCGGTCCTCCCCAGAATCATCTGGAGAAGGTTTGCATCTTGTTGAATTTGTTTCTATTCCTTATCAGGGGTGGACAATCAGCGTACAAGGAAGTTAGTGTCCGATAACCCGGGGCTAGTGGATTTTACCATCGGGCTTGAGGATTTTATCCTTCACTTGCCCAATGCAAGTGAAAGTTTTCACGAATTAATCAATTAATTAATTCATCACACTTCTGAGAATTTTTTCTGGCTTCTGGAAATACCTCCGGGCTAGAACCTCCGGGCTAGTACATCGAGGCTACAGCTTGCCCAAGGGGCAAGCTGGAAAATTGAACTTCTTTGTACCCTGGAAATGGTTTCTGAAAAAAATAATGGTCTCAAATTTCACAGGTCTCGCAGTCTGGAGTGGTTCCAAACATCTTGCAGTCTGGATTTTTGCAAAGCTCCTTTGGTGTCTCAGGGCCTGATTATATGAACCGGGCTGGCCCGGTTAGCCGGGCTTGTTTCATTTTGCCAGTCTCTCGGTGTGTCTGTTAAACACAACGAAAATGAACTTCGCAATGACATGACAGCCACGCCAGCCCAGTTAGCCAACAAAGCAAACCAGCCCGGCAAACTGGGCCAGCCGGACTCGTAATCAGGCCCTCAATCTTGGTCTCGCAATCCAAAAGTCTCAGTCTCACAGAGAAAAAAGCTAGTTAGTCTTGCCGTCTTCACCACCCCTTTCATTTGCAGTATAGACTAGCAAGACTTCACCCTCAAATCTGCAAACTCTGAACTAAAAATGTAACAAACAAATCATATTTAACTCCCAAATGAATTTAATTAACTTGGCAATGGTATTGAAAGGTAGAAGAATGTTTGCTTGTTATAAATTACAGTGTACTCTCTCTAAGACATCTACACCAACTTGCACCGACTTTGTCTTATAGAGGTGTCTGGCATATAGAGTTAGTTTTAGATGCAGAAAAATGACTGAAAATGGCACACTGCAGCCACTGCCAGTTTTCCGTCGGATTGACTTTGTCTTTCCTACAGAAGGGTCTATTAAGAGAGAATTTATTGAACTGTCAACTTGGAAGGAGGGGGTGGGGGGCGTTACTGAAGGGCCACTTGGGTATAGGTATGAACGTAAAAAAATTCTGGCTAATTATTAACAAACTGCTGGCTCTTCTGGGCTTTTATAGTTATTCCAAGTCTTTGTTTACAAGTGAGATTTTAGCTAGCCATTAAACTCTCTTTGACCAGTAGCCGGCTCTTACATCTTTCATCATTGCAGTATTTGTTTCATATTAAAAAAAGTGTGCTTTGTTGATGTTTTAGAAACTCCCGACGACCTGGCACCAGGTTCAAGAAGTCCCTCCCCTGAGCCCCACTTAGAAGAGACCCAGGAAGAGCTTCTTGACGATGACTTCAGCGAGGATGACCCACATGAAGAAGAAACCAGTGTTGTGGCTGGAGGCTACAGGGAAGGGTGGGGCCCTGTGGCAGCAGTTGTCCTGTGGCGCAGAGTGCTGGGAATTCTGGGCAACGTGAATAAGATCAAAGACCCTGTTATCCATGCTAAAGTGTTGCAGTGTCTTACGTCAGTCTGGAACATGCTGGCAAAGGTAATCTTTATTTCTTTTTCTCAAACTCATTATATTCATTATGGAAAACCAAAGAGCATCATTTTTCTTATCCAAGACAGATCCTAAAGTGAGGACTACATTGCGCTAGGTTCACGTTATTTTTCATGAATTTAAGTTGGCTTTGAACACAATCGAGCAAAGAGATCAAAAACTAAACTAAATAAAAATCTTTTTTGTTCACTGGGTAATTATTTTGTACTCTTCATGCAGATCCGATTAAATCAAGGCATCTCTCTGGACAATAAGTCGACCCCACCCATCCCTATACTGCTGCCCCCTCTACAGCATATGGCCACATGGGTGTTTGAGGTGTGTATAATAAAGAGCTATAATAATAAAGAAATCGTTGTTAAAAAAAAAAACGGACTTATTTTGGCATGGTGCATTCTTGCCATATTTAAATTGCGATCGAAAGAGAACAAGAGCAACATTTTTTTCATCGCAATAGCACTTTAATTTGCAAAATAAGGTGCTAATGATAAATTTGACTTTCAGAAAAAGTAGGTAAATGCTTGGTAACTGCATTAATTGAAGAACGAATCCATTGCTTACGTCCTTCAATTAATGTAGTTCTTTTTGTACTTTTCCCTCACGAAATATGCATTATTTTACCTAAACATTCCATTTTGTAATACTGTAGTTGCAAGTGTTTCCAGGATTTGCAAATGCATAGGTGCTAGAAATGTTTAGGCATTCAACTTTTCAACATATACAAACATTATTTCTTTCATTCAGGCTGCTTCCATGTCCATTAATAATGAATTTAAAAGTGGTCGCCTGCTTGCCTACAAACTGATGTGTGCCATGACAGTTTGCCGTCATGACGTGCCACTCACGCAAGAGTATCTAACACACTTCTACCGTCTAATGCACATCGGACTTACAGGAACTGATCAGGTAGGTTTAGTGTGGAAAATGCCGATAGCAGGTCTGTAATGTACAAGGGATTATTTTTCTGGCACTTGAATATTTGAAGATAGAAAGGAAGCCCAGTTTGTTCTCCTTCACCCCTCTTCGACTGATAGTCGCAATACTGGTGCAGTACGTCGCGCGGCGCGGCCTGGGTACCACAATATAAAAGAAACAAAGCGCATGCGCCATACCTCTTCGTTTTGTGGCACCGTTTCGGCCGACCACGTTTTCTGAAATTTCTTCTAACTTTGGCGATATTTACTCGGCGACTAGCCTTTATTGTCAAATATGAGTGAGGAAACATCTACAACCGTAAGTACTTTCGAATTCTCGATTTTGTAGGTTTCTTAATAGGCCTAAAAGCAAGAAGATTCAAGTTTGAAGGTACGAGTCAATGACCGCCTTCTGTTGTCCTTGTAGGATGACAATACACCGTCTAACCCGATCATATCGGCGGGTAGCGGTGAACCATCTTCGGACCTAGCGAAGCTAGTGGAAATGGCTGTAGCAAAAACAATGCCAGCTGTTCTGAAGAACCTTTTCAGCCCGACACCGGCGGGAGTGAGTGAAACTAAGACCAAAGACTCCGAAGACCCGCCAAAAACCGTCAGCCCTTCGGCCCCGACTAGCTCTCGCGGAGATAGATTCTACAAGAGCGAGCAAACAACTACTATCTCGGAAGATTTACTGGCCTTCACCACAAAGGCCTTCTCCAGGGCGCTCACGAAGGAGAAATGGAAAGAGCTAACCACTTCATATCCCTCAGTTAAAGATACCGAGTCCCTTCTGGTGGCCCCTTCAATGGAGGCGGGCATGAAAGAGGACATCAAAAAACGTCATGGTTATACCAAGACAAAAGAGCTTTTTGCCTTTGATGATGGGCTTGCCGAACGCCAATCGGCATTCCTAGTGGCAGCTCGACCTCTTCTAGCTGCCCTGACAGCCCTTGATGATGTACAGGGGGGCAAGGAGGATGAGGGTGAGGACGTGGACCCTGATGCTATTAAGGACCTACTGGAAGATGCTCTCGTTCTTCTCGGAAATGCCCACTTCAGGCTGAACACCTGGAGGCAAAAACGCTTTCTGAGTTCCTCACGGAAGTTGGTAAACGTACGCTGAAGGAAGGTATCCCAGCAGACAAGCACCTCTTCCCAGACAAGTTTCATGCAAAGATCAAAAGCGAGCATGACCACAGTGCAACAAATAGCAAGCTTATCAGCACTCCCAGTGCCAAGCATTTCTCCAAGCCAACCTTCAAACGAGACCAGCCCTTTCGTTCCAATTACCGATCCGCCGATTACAACAGGAGTGGAGGGAAACGGAGATGGTCATATGGCTCTAAGTCTGGCTACCACCCAGCCGGCAAACGATCAAAATCAGAAGGAGCAGGAACCACCTCCCAGTCCCCCAGCGTCAGACCAAGTACAAGCTGACTATCCACTTCCACGCCTAGCAAACATTTGTCCCCCCCACAAGAAATCAGCAACCCGTCTACAATTTTATGTTCAGAATTGGAAACAAATTACACAGGACGCTTGGACGTTACAGACTGTACAGGGGTACAAAATCCCCTTTCACAGCCGCCCGAGACAGTGGCGTACAAGAATCACTTATACAAAGGACCCCACCGAGGGCCACCGACTGGAACTGGCAATTGCCGATCTGGTCACCAAGGGAGCAGTGAAGGAGGTAGAACCTCAGGAGGATCAGTTTACATCCACCCTGTTCCTAGTACAAAAAGAAAATGGCGATTTTCGCCCCGTGATCAACCTGCGGGCCCTAAATCGTTTCCTGAGAAAAGAATCCTTCAGGATGGAGGGTCTGCAGGTCGTCAGATCCCTAGTCCAACAAGGAGACTTCCTGATGGAATTGGACTTGAAGGACGCTTACTACGCCCTGCCAATCCACCCCAGCCACAGGAAGTATCTGAGATTTGTGTACCGCAACAAAACATACGAGTTCCAGTGCCTACCATTCGGACTATCTTCAGCTCCCAGGGCCTTCACCAAAACACTGAAGCCAGTGCTGGCGGTTCTGCGGTCATTGGGGATTCGAATTGTAATTTACATAGACGACATGTTACTGCTGCATCAACAGAGCAGCGTACTCCAGGCAATGTTTGCCCAAGTGGTGGATTTCCTAGAGAAGCTGGGGTTTCTGGTGAGGAGAGAGAAGTGCTCAACCACCCCCTGCAAACAGATAGTCTTCCTCGGGGCCCAGCTGGACTCCAGGACAATGACACTCTCCCTGCCTCAACCAAAACTTATGAACATCCTGGACACGTGTTCTCTCCTCCTTGCTCAAAGGAGTGTTGCAGTGAATGTTCTGTCCACCCTTATAGGAAGGATGAGTCATGCTTCTCAGACAGGAATCTTGCTTGCCCCACTCCATTACAGGGCCCTTCAACGCATGCATCTGCGTGCGGTGTTACAGTATGGTCACAAGAGGAGAGTGCTAGCCCCCCTCACCTCTCAAGCCTTGAACGACCTGAACTGGTGGGTCTCGGACAGCAGCCGTGTGAATGGTTGTCCAATTCAACTTCCCCCTATCGACACTACCATTTGGACAGATGCGTCGAAGACAGGGTGGGGGGCAACATACCAGGGGATATCTACTGGAGGCCACTGGGGTGTAGAAGAGGCGAAGGAGCACATCAACGTCTTGGTGTTACGAGCAGCAACACTTGCCCTGAAGTCTTTTCTGTCACCTCAGCTCCTGGGACCCAAACATGTTCACTTGCGGATAGACAACACCACTGCAGTGGCTTACATCAACAAGAGGGGGGGCACACGCTCCCCGGGTCTCACAGCCCAAGCCCTGGAGCTATGGGCAGTGGCCTTGGATGCTGGAGTATCCCTGACAGCTCAGCACATTCCTGGCATTCAGAATACAGCAGCAGATACAGCTTCCAGGCAGATAGAGACCAGGAAAAGACAAGGAAATCTTCCAATCCATCTGTCAGAGGTTTTACAAACCAGAAGTGGATCTCTTTGCATCCCGCTTAAATCACCAAGTCCCCCAGTATGTTTCGAGGTACCCAGACCCGGGAGCGCTAGCGGTAGATGCCTTCCTCCAGGACTGGAGCAGGTGGACGTCCCTAATCCACCCTCATGTAGTTCTTCTTCCTCGGATCTTGAACAAGATTCGAGCAGACCAGGCAACTGCTCTTGTAATTGCCCCGAACTGGGCCGGACAACCATGGTTTCCGGAGCTCCTTCAGATGCTTGTGGATCTACCTCTACTGCTTCCTCAGCACCCATCCTTGCTGTCCCTTCCATTTCTGCCTGCAGCTCAACATCCTCTGTGGCGATCACTTCACCTAGCCGTCTGGCCCCTATCAGGGATCGTTACGAGGCAACAGGCTTTTCAAAGGAGGTTATTGACATCCTGTTGGCGTCGTGGGCAACCGCCACCCAGAAACGATATGCAGGCCCCTGGAAGGCATGGGTTAGCTGGTGTTCTCAACGGAGTGTCTGTCCCATTTCAGCTCCTGTAACAGATGTCCTTGCGTTTCTTGCATCGCTTACACAAAAGGACTTAGAATACAGAACTATTGCACTTTACAAGTCTGCCATATCTCAGGCTCACGACCCTATTGGTCCTATGCAGCTAGGGAGTCTCCCTGTTGTCTCTCGGTTTATGAAAGGGGTTTTTAAGAATAAACCGCCCAAGCCAAAATACTGCTCCACTTGGAAGGTGAGCACAGCCCTTTCATTTCTAGGAACACTGGAGCCTCTGCAGAATCTTACCTTGAGACAGCTATCGTACAAGACCATCCTGTTGTTAGCATTAACTTCAGCGGCAAGGGCCCACGAACTGTCTGCCTTAGACCTGGCCTGCTCCCTTAGGAAGGAGGGTTCCTGGGAGTTCACGCTCCCCACACACGTCAAGACTTCCAGACCTGGTCACCCAGCTCGGAAAATCTTCCTGCCGTCCTTTCCAGACAATCCTAAGATCTGTGTAGTTCGTACCCTTGCGGCATATGTGGAGAGGACAAGGGGCTTACGGAAATCCTCTCAGCTTCTGGTGTCCTTGATTGCTCCACACAAAGCAATTTCAAGCCAGTCTGTCTCTCGTTGGTTGACAGGAGCCTTGCGTATGGCAGGAATTGAATTGGGCTACTCTGGCCATTCAACCCGGGGAGCCTCAACCTCAGCAGCTGCTGCCGGAGGACTGTCTGTTGATCTCATCCTAGAAGCTGCCGACTGGGCATCTGTGCAGACCTTCGAGCGCTTTTACCACAGAGAAGCATCGCAGGCTGCCTTTGCTAGGGCAGTACTTAACAGTGTGAACAGTACATGACCCATTTTATCTTAAGACTTTCTTACATTGTTTATGTTACAAGTAGTATTATACCAAGGCACGATGGCCTTTGCATGAACGGTGTCTCGTAGTTTGAACACTGTTTTATCTCGTTAGTGTTGTCATTCGTTCTATTTCTAGCAGTTTGTGCATGTCAGAGACTTTACTTAGTCGAGGGCATTTAGTGTGGAGGGTGCCTCTGCTTCACTTATACTTATTAAAGTTACATGGTTGGATTTACCTTCGCTTGGCAGTATTGCTTGTTAATTCTGCACCAGTATTGCGACTATCAGTCGGAGAGGGGTGAAGGAGAAATTATATTTCCCCGGAGGGAAGGTACTTACCTGACGGGGAGATGTGGTTCTCCGAACCCCTCGTAGACTGATATGAGCAATACTGGTCCCCGGGCCATTGGAGGGATTGCGTTCTCCTCCCCACCCTTACTGCCAATCGATTCGGCCTTACTCTCCACTACTCAGAGGTATGGCGCATGCGCTTTGTTTCTTTTATATTGTGGTACCCAGGCCGCGCCGCGCGACGTACTGCACCAGTATTGCTCATATCAGTCTACGAGGGGTTCGGAGAACCACATCTCCCAGATCTCAAAGCAGTTGTTTACAGTTTATCCACATCACGCATAACCACAGTTTGCCAATTTGAAACGATTTAGAGTGCAAGCTGTCTCTCTTTTGCTCTAACGTCGGTGGGAACGAAAGCTAAAATTAGTGAAAGGGCATGTTACATGAACGGCAAGGCCGCGAGCTCCGAGTAGCACGGGCGCCCAAATATTTTACTCCTCTTAACAGGGGCTACCCCATGCCATATGATAGAGGGGCTTCCAAAAGGGCGAAGTGCGTGGATGGTGCCCAGTCAGGCGTCGGCTTGACTACAGAATACAGTGCCACTTTTCTAGCTATTCTGATGTATAAAGTACCCAACAGTGTTAAGGGCGTTTTTAGCGTTAACCAATCGAATTATCACCTAAGAAATAGGGATTTTTATATACCTCGTTTTAACACCGTTCTTTACGGTAAGCATTCCCTCTCTTACTTGGGACGGTACATATGGTCAAAATTAAGCACAATGGACAAAGAGAAGCCAAGCTTACAATATTTTAAATCCAACGCAAAGGCAATAAAACACTTCTTTAGAAGATTTCAACTGTACATAATAGCACAGAGAACGCTTGGAAAGAAAAGGGTATGATCTGCTGTCAATTGGCGTCTCACGCCTGTCCATTCCATTTTTCAGGATATTACAAGCGCCATTGTCAGTAGCTGCGCACATTTCTTCTCTGTGATGCTGCCGTGTTCGAGTCTTTTGATTCTTGACTTTATTCAGGCAACTAATGGAGTTGTTATCAGCCAGAACATGGAGGTAACTCGCAAATTATTGATTTAAACGTATGTCTCGTTACGTTGAGTTATGTTTGCGTTACAATGTGTTACGTTGCCTTATATATTATGTTACGTAGCTACCTTACGTTGCCGGTATGTATTGTTACATTATGTTATGCCACGTTTTTACGTTACGTCATTACGTTACGTTATGTTACGTGACGTCACGTTGTGCTACGTTACGTTACACCGTTACGTTTTGTTATGGTATGCCTTTTGGTAACTTTGGCTGAAGTGGTGTCCTAATGGTTAATGCTTGCGCTGCATATAGGGGGGAAGGGAGGGGAGAATGTGGGCTAATATAGCCCATGTCAAACAGACTTCCTTCGATTTTGGTGTTTTTCAATCAGAATGAGAAATATGCCATAATGGACTAACTTTTTCTTTGATAGCTTCCAAGAGAAGAAGCCGTGACACTGATTGGCTCGCTGTTGTGTTTTCCTAACAATGTTCCTAACATGCCGCTTCACCAGCCCGGACATCAAACCAACGAGTATCAACACAAGAGCACTTGTAAAGACATCAAGGTTTGTGCTCTGCTCTCACTGTGCCACATTTTTGACATTGAAAGATCTCTTTAAGGCTGGTCGTGACTGACATCGGAGTTAGAATGATCTTAACTCTGCTAATGACGCTATCGGTTCGATTTTAACTTGGTTGCACGACTCCGACCCCTTCGCTAGTGGAAACCATCCATAGCACACCTGACAAAGGCTTGTGCTACTTGTCTCTTAAAGTGCACCTAACCCCAAAATATTTTTGCGTTAAAATAAACATTTTGCACCAGTTCGAAACGCATTGCACCTTTCGTTTCTCCTTTTTACTAAATGCGGACTATTTATAGCATTAAAAAGTTACAAAAAACTGTACGTTATTTGGTTCACGACCGAGTAAGAAGGGGCGTGGGTCTATTCCTGGGTAGACGTCACAAACTGATTTGCATGCATTTTTACAAAGACTTGATGGCATGTAAATCAGTTTCTGACATCAACCCAGGAATAGGCCCACGCCCCTTCTGACTCGGTCGTGAACCAAATAACGTACAGTTTTTCGTAACTTTTTAATACTATAAATAGTCAGCATTTGGTAAAAAGGTGAAACGAAAGGTGCAACGCGTTTCGAACTGGTACAAAGGTTTATTGTAGCGAAAAAATATTTTGGGGTTAGGTGCACTTTAACAATTTTCTTCCAGAGACCATTGCAATACAAGGTGCACTAAACGTTGCCTTCTAAGGCAGGGCATAACAAATTTGTTGCAGCATTTACGCAGTTGCTGGGAAAGGTAGAACCTGATTCACTCTGTGTAGTGCTTACTGTAACAAAACGGTTGTGGGACATGTTCGTGCTTCACTTTACAGTCTATGACACAAACAGTGATAACGGCTGGCCTCTGGGTAGCAAATTTCATTTCAGGGTGTGTTATACTGGGTGGTTTCCTAGACAGCTTGTTTTGCAGCAAAAATAATATTTTGATACTAATGTCTTATCTTAGCGGAAAAACTTATTTGATTTCTTTTTGCTTACTCTAGGACAAACTGATCAGTTCGCTGTTGCGAGCATCAAAATTAGACCCGTCATGCTCTGCAAGGTTGGTAGTGTTATTTTATGGTAAGAATAAACTTAAAACAGCTATTGCCGTGTTGATTTCACTAAGACAGGATTTTAAATAACTTTTTTTCAGGTGTATAGCACTAAATGCAGTCGGTGTGTTTGTTGTCGAGGAGCTCGTTCATTGCCAGGGTCACGCTAAAGTCCACGACTGCATTTGTGTTCTATTAGCGTCCATCACTGTAAGTATCGTTGCCTTTGTCTCTGCATATGTCGGAAATTCGCCAATAAAGCAATGCTTGGACTATACTGAGGTTTCTTGGTTTTGTAGTTTCATAACAGGTCTATTTGTCACGTGGCCTGTGACGTCATTCACCTTCTATCTGAGTATTACAAGGAGCTCTGTGATTTCGATAAAGACCTCCCTCTCAAGATTGTTGAGGTTTGTTACTAAAACCACCAGTCCATGTTAAAATTCGCGCGAATGTAAGTAGCACGCTAAATTTACTTTAATTTATAACTCGACAGAACTAGCACAAGCTCAGACATAACGATATTGCGAGCAAATAGAATTTATATTTCGATAATAGAGTGATTTCCTTTCTCGTCACAAATGGATTGTCGATGGGTGAGTAACATGGTATGTTAGTGACTTCAAGTTTGTGATCAAGAGAAGATGGTCAGAGTCGAGAAAAGGAATCCCCCATACACGGGTCTTGAACTAAAGCTTGTTACAGCATGGCGCGCGATCAAGAGCATTATCATAGGGCACACGTTCTCAGAGGGGCCAATGTTTTTCGTTGTGACTTCACAGGTCCTTTGTCATGCTATTGTAAATCTGCTTCCCGGAGGGGAATCTTGCCACATCCAAGAACAACACAAGGTAAGAACAGATTTATTGAAATGAGATCTTAATCAGTCAGCCGCCTTCCATACGAATCTCCTTTAGCTCAGTTTTGGTGCCCTACGGGTGGGTCATATCTACGACTCTTGCAAGGATTCTGTTAACGAGCAGTTCTTGTCACTTAAGCTTAGCGTATTTTAATTGAAAATCTTGTGTTTCAGTCTGCGTATCATATGATGTAACCTAGTATATGTTAAGGAGGTGATTGTAGAAGTCGTTTTGTCCACATGACAACAACTTCCGTGCTCTTGGTATTTTTTCTTTGCATTGTTGACTTTTATTTCTTTGTGCTCTGTGTTTGTTGTTTTCAGGTCTTAGCGTCAGTTCTGATGTGCTTGCTGGATTGGCTTATGGTGATACCAGTTTCCAAACTTATGTCAAAGACAAACGAGGACGATAATGTCAGCGTACTTTCAAGAGTATTTCAGGTGTTTATCCATCCATTTTGAGCGCGAGTATACAAACGTTTCACGCGCTCAATTCTTCTCTCTTTTAACAGACTTCTGGGCTTCAACCCGAATTTTTTTTATGATGACGTTGCTCTAAAGAGATCCGTATAGCGCCTCTGATTGGTCGTTTGCTAGGTTTCGAATTTTCGCGCGCAACTAGCAACCAGTCAGAGACACAGGGGATCACTGAAGAGCCACGTCATCAGAATGGAATTTCTCGGGTCGAATCAAAGACGTGTCTTGACGCGGGAAAAATTGAGCGCGCGAAAAGGAACAACGATTTCCGCGCATAGAAGGACGAGTGTTTTCTAGACTAGCCTATGACTAATTCGCTATTGGGTTTCTGTTTTGCTTTACTTGCAGGTGTTGAAAATGGCAGCGTCAAACAAGGGACCAAAGAAAAGAACCAAACAACTGAACATCTCCACCATCATCAGTGGTGACGGTCGACCAATCAGATTAGGACGGCTACAGGAAGGTGACCGAATGTCCAGCACTGTCCCGGCGGGCAGTCCTGTGGACACGCAGCTAGACAATGGTGACGATGGACATATAGATGGTGAATAACGTCTGCTGACCATTGTAATATGCAATGTACATATAAAGTTGTCATGGAGCAGTGATTGCCAGTCATCAATAGTTGCTTGATGTCTGAAGGGATAGCATTACCCACCCCTCCCCCTGATCCCTTTATTTGTGATGGTACAGTACTTCTCGATAACTCGAACCAAACTACATTTCCCCATAGGCGTACAGGCAATTTTTTGCCACGGGGGGTGGGGGTTGGAGGGGTGCGGTGAACCATTTGCCGCCAAAAATTCTTCCAAGTTGCCAAATTTCTTTGCCAATTTTCTCTTGCTGCGCAAAAGATCTGAGTTTTTCCCAAAATTTGGGGGGCTGCATCCCGCATCCCCCCCCCGGACCGTACGCCTATGCATTTCCCTTTCCGCAGCCGGGCACTGTAATTTAACCCTCGCATTCTTGACACCAATTTCGTTTCCCTTCAAGGTTTCAAACCTCAGGATTCAAATGACTGTACTTTCAAAAGAACTGAATCGTATGCCGCAAACTTCGTTGAATTGTTATAAGGTCCTTTCCGTTACTAGCATTCCAAACGCGAATGATAGGTGGCCATCTGGGAAGGAAGCGGGTGTGCTTGGACGCGAGCCTGTTACTGTTTAGGTTATGCCAAGACAGAGCAATGCATTCTGTCAGCCAAATATGATTTTTCAATTTCAACCGCAAAACTGCCTTCAAATTTCTTCATAGTGGAAGATGTACCACATTGAGAGTGGCGTTTAACTGTAAAAACCAGAACTTCGTTTTTAGTTGAAACGATACATTTCAAACGAAAACTATTGTCATTGTCTTTCTTATTCGTAGAACCGTGCGGACAAGATACATTTGACTTTCCTCCAAAGTCGGATTCTGTGGAGTTAACAGCGAAAGCAGTAAGTGGCATTTAGTTACTGATCACCTCCATGCACCCTTTGACTTCTAATGTATCTTTCTCGTAGTTTAAAGATTTTTTTGTTCGCGGTCAACAATTTTAACATGATATAGCGAATTCTGACAGAACTTCTTCTAGCAAATCACCGACAATAACATTTTTTATGTCTGTTTCTGTGCCAAATCGGAGGACCACTGTAACACTTCAAAGTCAATGAAGGTCTTTTGCTCCGACAAAGTCTAAAGCTCGAAACGTCAGGTTTTCAAATTCGCTAAGGCGGTGAATTTCCTTTTATCACGTCTAAGTTGGTAATCAACTCAATAATTATATAACGTCCATTTTTGTCACACTCAAAGAGTACAAAGGCAGGTCGCTATGCCTTCCTAGCCGAACGCCGTTATTACATTTGCTGTCTGTTTTGTTTTGTTAAGGTGTTGATGCACATGGTGAATCACATGGGCCACTATCCACTCGCTGCTGGGCCGTCCAGAGTGGACAGTTTAATCAGCGAACATGAAGATAACCCGAACGCAGAAGCTGATGAGCTGTCGCCTTGTATTTTCAATGCTCCCAATGTGCAGGTCGGTTTGTAAGCTGTTAGTGTACAATATTCTTTACATACAATTGGCCCTTTCCGAGTTCTCTTTTGCCTCGATGTCAAAACGAGATGAAGTGCGAAATCATTCGTCCATTAGTCCACCGCGCCTCATACTATATTAGCGCCAAATTAAAATTACTTTTTGTCTTTTGTTTCAGTTTTTCGTGCTTAATGACAGTGTCTTAATATCATTGGTGGAATTACCCCTTGAGGTAAGTGTCCAGTTCAGATGGTTGTTTCTATCGTTTGACTTACCAGTGTGGAATTTTCTGGTGTAATTTTGCGCGCAAAAAGAGATGTCTCTTTGTTTTTTCAACAGCTTTTAAGTGGTGTGCTTCTTGTTTTTCCAGGACGTGCCTGACTCGGTGGTGAACCAACTTTCCGCGAGTACAGCAGCCACGCAAGTTCGTGTTATCACGCGTGACATGACGGGGAAAAACGTTTGGGACTACACACTATTACATGGACCTCACTCGCCAGAAGAGGAAAATTACAATGATAGTGGTACGCGATTTCTGCATTTTTCAATACGTTTTCCATCAGAAATTGATCGATTGATTGATTGCCGAATTGTCACATTTCGTTTCGTTCGTTCGTTCGTTCGTTCGTTCGTTCGTTCTTTCGTTCATTCGTTCGTTCGTTCGTTTGTTCGTTCTTTTGTTCTTTCGTTCGTTGGTTCTTCTGTTGGTTCTTTTGTTCGTTCGTTCATTCGCTCGTTAGTTCGCTCGTTCGTTCGTTCATTCGCTCGTTAGTTCGCTCGTTCGTTCGTTCGTTCATTCGCTCGTTAGTTCGCTCGTTCGTTCTTTCATTCGCTCGTTCGTTCGTTCGTTCATTCGCTCATTAGTTCGCTCGCTCGCTCACTCGTTTCTTTCCTTCGTTTCATTCCGTTCGTTCATTTATTTCTTATGTTCATGTTATATTTGTCTTTTCATGTTTAACTGACCAGTTCCGTGTTTTTACCCAAAGGAACAACGACCGACTTAATAGAAGATATTTCAACTGAAGAACAACGAAAATCCAACAGAACAACATCACACCCACTCGTTAAGTTCAAGAAGACTTCAACGCCAATTGCTGAGGATAGACTTGATGATGTAAGTTTTCTATAGTTGATATAAGTTTTTCTATAATTGATGTAAGTTTTCTATAGTTGGTAAGTTTTCTATAGTTGATTCGGCCTTCGGCCTCATCAACTATCACCTCATAGAAATCTCGAGCTCATAATCTAATTGTTAATTAGCAAGAGCTGTGCGAGGAAAAATCACACGCGGTTCCTGCAGTTGGATGGTAGAGCACTAAATGGTTAACGTAGCGTCATCGGTTTGACTCCTAAGAACTCGAGGTTGTTTTTTTTTTCGCAGCATATTGTGTAACTGACTGATTACGATCTTACTCGTTAGTCCACCAAGCTTACATCCTGTCATCTTTAAAAGGACCTCTGTCGCGATCTCTGTATGTTAATTACTGTCCTTCTCAATCCTCATAGAAGCATTCTTTGTTTCTTCTCAGTTTGTTATCTTTTAGGTTTCAAGTTTCCTTGAATTTGATTTTACTTATTTTAACCTTCTTTTACTCAGCTCCTGTGCAGCATTGGAGCGTCCAGCCAAGAGTGCTTATTGTACCCAGACCACTCTCTGAATGAGCCTGGCCCCTCCCCTGAGAGTGTGTTAAGTGACATGGAGTGTGACGTCATAGACTCTGTCCTTGAACAAAACGCCAGCGAGAACAGACGAGTGGAAAACGATGTAAACAATCCCAGGTTCGCATAACACTTTCCTTTGTTTAGGGCGGACGTTAGCCAGTTCAATTGCTAGCCAATTAACCAGAACTTGAAGAGAAACCGTGTGACCTGTCGGAATAAAGCGCGCGGAAATTTGTCACTGACTCCAAGCGCGGGAAAACCATTGCCAGATACCTTTTTCAAGCGCTGAAAAACATTAAGACGTTATAAAGTGCGCGTGAATTTTAGATTTTAAGAATCTAAGCAATCATGGGATAATTTGCTTTTCCCGCTTTTTAGACCCAAGCAAATTACACTTCCACTGTCTCAAACTCTCGAGTAAGATCCTAAACCACACAGTGATGAAATATGTTCTGTTATCTCATGTAATTGTTGTGTCACTCAATTTTCTCTTCAGCTTCTCTTCTTTGGCATCCAGTCCTCCTCCTTATGAAGTTCCCATGTCGCCATTCCAGTTGTGCCGTTTTGTGGTTAGTCAAACTGGTATGATGACCTCGGAGAAAAGGTATGAGAAAATGTAAAACTAGGCCAAGACTTAAACTAAAGTTGTAACCCGGAATTAGAGGGACTTTTTTGTAAACAGTAGCAATAAGCACATAATAAATTCGCAGTCGTTTCCGTGTTTGTGGAGGAACGTCGAATATTTCCGCGGGTTTTGTGAGGGTGCTAAAATGTTCAGGTGTTGTTGTGATGCAAGTGGGTCAAGAGGAACATCGTAAATGGAATTTGATTCATGTTAGAGGAAATATCAACTGTTTTATAATAAAGGCTGGGATTGCCATTGAAGCGCTCTGGGGACTTTGAGACTTTTTTTCTGTTCACAGAGCTAAAATTGACCTGCTGAAAAAGACTGACCGTTTCTTGAGGGAGCTGAAGAACCTGGACAACGGACGGTGGTAAACAATTGTTTGAGTTGAACACAGTTGTTTTGTAATGGCCGTAATGGAATTAAGACAAGAGAAATCACCAAGCTTATAGCCAGGATTCTCCCGCCAGCTTGCGAGATAACCACATGACAAACCCGGGAAAACATACAACAGATGGTTTCAGGTGGAGTACTCGCAGTATACCTGACGGGGGAGTCCGACATATTTATTTTACGGTCTTAAATGACAGACAGACATGTTTATTTGGCGTCTTATACAATCAGTAGTATATCGACTATGATTTATGAAGCTCCTTCGGACCACCACCCCCCCTCCCTCCCCGTCATGTATACTGCGAGTACCCCCTGGGCCGGTGGTTAGCGCGGGAAAACTTGTAAAAGGTGGAAAGCGCGAGAAGACTTATAAGCGGAGAAGAACGCGGGAGAACTTGTAACCAGTGAAAAGCGCGGGGAAACTTGGAACCGGTGGAAAGCGCGGGAAAACTTGTAAGCGGGAAAGAACGCGGAAAAACTTGTAACCAGTGAAAAGCGCGGCAAATTATGTACCCTGTGAAAAGCGCGGGAAAACGTGACCAGTGAAATAAACGAGAAATTAAAGCAAGCTTTGAAAATTATCTAGAGTCACTGTAGTGTTTGTGTTTTTTTCTTTCCCGTAGTCGCGAAACGCACAAAATAGCGTTGGTTTACGTTGCACAGGGTCAAGAAGACAAAACTTCGATTATGTCCAACCGTGTCGGCAGTGAAGAATATGAACGCTTTGTGTCAGGTCTGGCGTGGGAGGTAAGGAAATCGAAATAAGCCTCGTTTATACATTTGTAGCTAAGACAGAAAATACCAGAGGTAATAATAGAGGATGGTAAAGAATGGGGAAGATTGCGGCGGATTACAAACCACAGTCGTGACGTTGTTTCTTTAAGAATTTTTACAACCAATCAGAGTGCACGTAAGAATGAACAGTTTTCACTAGCCAATCACAACATGCGTTTGTATACTCAACAGGTGGACTTGTCCAAGCACACTGGATTTCTGGGTGGACTGGAGAAGAATCTTTCAACTGGTACCACAGCGCCTTATTATTGTACTTCCACTACTGAAGTGATGTTTCACGTGTCCACCAGAATGCCACTGGCTTCTGATAACACTGCATTCAACAGGAAGGTTAGCTTGAGACTGTTAAGGTCGGCACACAAGGCATGGGGTTACTATTCCCTGCAACAAGTCAAGAGACAAGTCCCATCGTGTAAACCAGCCATAAATTGCCCCACGAATTCAAACCACTTTGAATTCGTGCGCTAGTTCACACGATGTTCTTGTCCCCGCGACTTGTTGCACAGACTAGTCCCCGCGTGTGTGCTGACCTTTTTACACGATTGTAGAGAAACCCTATTTACTCGACAATGGTTGGTAAATTCATTTGTCTGTAAATCCCAGACGACCGGGCATTCACTGTTTCCCGACTGTCCCAGATTTTGCCGATATACCTGAAAACCGCCCGACGTTGTGTTACCGATTCTCTTGACATTCGGAATTTGGGTCTGGAGCTAAGTAATTTAAAGGATTGACAACGAGCTAAAACTGTCGCCGACGCTATTTCAGTTTTCCCATGTCTGGAATGATCGCCGACCATCGTAGAAATCTGAGACACTTCGGAAAAATTGATTTCCAAATTTCATTAATCGGAAAAATCTGGGACGGTCGGGAAACAGTGAAATCTCCAATTGTGTGGGATTTTACCGACATATCAAAACAGCCCGCGAATAAGCGCCTCACCATACAGAACAGTGCTTAACTGAAGCACGAGAAAGATGAGTCAAACTAATGAACAAATTCAATACTAGTCTGCGTGGCAGGCGTCCGAAGGGGGGGGGAGGTGGGGGAAAAACCAGCGCGCAAGGTGAGGGGGCGAGGAGAAACCCGTTGGCGCCTTCAGACTTTGCCGCAAATTGATTGGATCATTTTGACAGCTTTACATTTCACAGTTGACTGGGTTTCGCATATTTAATTAAGGGGCGGAATGAAGAAAACAATAGCGTCCTTGCAGGCCTCCTCCTTCCTCTCGCCTCGCGCGCTGGTTTTTCCCCCATCTCCCTCCCCTTCGGACGCCTGCCACGCAGGCTAATTCAATACAGGTCAATCTAAACCACCCTTTGTTTTTATCATTTACAAATGTTAGTATTTTCGAAGAAGTGTCGCCAAATAAGCGGCGGTCCCGAATAAAAGCAAAGCCGCAACTGAAACAGCGAGCAAATACAGTACGCTGGAATAAGTCAGACGTAAATTTGGGATAGGTGTGTGCCGCGAAGGTTAATTCTTAAACCCTTACCCTATTTAAGGACTAGTAGTAATCAAAGATCAGAGAGTGCGTTCGACGATTTCGATTCACTTGGCTGCATTTTGATTTGGTTTCCCGAAATTCAAGCTTTCTTTAATACTGAAATCAACATTTTAAATATCAGTATGAAACTCTTAACATAACTGTAGTTGATGAACATGATTTTTTCCGATTTATTCATACAAATACAATGTTTGGAGTTTTTTTGCATTGCGTGACACCGCTATTCACGAATAACAAAGCTGCATGCAGTCAGTGTTTCGAAAACCACAGACTGTGTATGAATATCATTTCTTTGTCGCCCAACAAATGCACATGCAAGCTAAAATGCAAACATAAAATTGACGATTACAAAGACTGTCACCGCACTGATCGAAATCTGCTGTTATATATTCGCACCAGGAGTTGTACAATCTTCGAAAGGCTGATTTGAACAGTAGAGCGTCACAACCCTGTACGCGGGCAGACGTTGAATCTCCAATGAAAAGAAACACAGTCCAGAATTCGACAACAATCCGCAAAAGCACAATCAAGAACTCGACAATCCACCAAGACGCGAAGCAAGAACGTGAAACTCGACTCCGCTAGAAACGAAGCACATGGTCGACGGAAATGACGTCATTTGCCCCTGAAAAAAATTGTTCGGGGGGGCCAAAGCGGACTGTACCTACACCACCAAAATCTCGATTCAAACTGGTTTATAATGCCTTCTCCTTTCGTCGAACGCAATAAAGTAAACGGAATCTGATACCCTATTTAAGGTCTAATACCAAAAGGGGCAAAAATGATACCCTGTTTAAGGATTGAGAACCTCAAAAAACCATACCCTGTCCCGCGGCACATACATATGTAGCCCATGTATGGTAGTAACCCCCCCCCCCCCTCCCCGGGCAAATGCAAATGCGCTCTCAAGCAGAACAAACTGAGTTGTGACCGCGTTGTTGTTTTTAGGTTCGTCATATTGGCAATGATGAGGTACACATTGTGTGGTCAGAGCATTACCGTGATTACAGGCACGGTATCGTGAACACGGACTTTGCGCACGTCATGATCGTCATTTATCCTTTGAAGAACCATTTGTTTAGAATACAAATCATCAAGAAACCCAAGGTAAGAAAACCATCAAAAATAGTAATTTCAGAGCATGTTTGTAGGTGTTAAATGTATTTGTAATCGCCCACGCGGCGAGGCGCGTCTCCCAGATCTCCCAGGCGCGTTTCGCGCGGACATTTTTTTCGCTTCGCACTCGATGGACTAAAAAAAAGGGACTGCTCGTAGTGTAGCCTAATCTATACTCCTTGTTTAATTCTTAGTCGCACAGCGTTTCCATATACCGTTAGCAGTGTGTAGAATCCTACTTGATGTCTCGTTTTATACTGTCTTCTGTAAGGTGCCGATGTTTGGACCGTTGTTCGATGGTGCTTTAGTGGACAGGAAAGTCTTACCAAGCCTGGTTAGAGCCACTGCTATCAACGCCAGCCGCGCAAGTAGAGAACTACTTCCTGTATATGAGAGATAGTATCCTTGTTGTTGAGAGAGTATTTAACAGGGTTATTGCTGCGGTTGATTGCCGCCTGTGCGTGGTACAAATTATATGAGTCAATAGAAGAAGGAAACCTCTGCGAACAGGAAAGCCGGCTATTGCAAAGTAGAAAAGTTCTAATTTTGAATTTTTTGCCCTGCAGTAATAATTTTTGAATTTTTGTTTTTAGTCAGTTTGAATCAGATTAGAGTAATAATTGCACAAACTGCAAGAGATCAAAATCTTTTTTATTTATAACTTCCACCCCATTCCTCTCCCCACCGTCTTTTTTTATTCCTTTACAATCTGCTAGCTATGAAGAAAGGGCATCGTCCATTGAGCGTATCGTCAAGAACCACAAAGAGCCCACAACTTACGAGGACTTCGCTTCGCTAGTCTTCTGTCCCGTCCCGAAACCCCCGGGAAGCGAGCCTCCTACTCCGGTGTTGTCAGCGGGGATACGCCATCCAATCTTGCGCGCGCAAACAGAACCCACACCTAGTTTGTCTGACAGTGAAAAGACCACCATACGAAATCGATCGAAGAGTGCTTTTGCGTCACCGCGAATTTTGACCAATAAATTAGGTAAGCGTTTTCCTGATCGAGGTGATTATTTTTTTATCTATCGTTTCTTTGTTTTTGCGTTATATGAAGTACAGTCGACTGTCTCTAAGACGAACATTATCGGTACCGACTTCAACTAATCATCTATCCTAGAGAGCTGCCCGGCTTATTTTTTTATTTATTTTTTTTTTTTTGGAGGTTAGATTCAGTAAAATGACTGAGAAATGGGTTTGTAGGGCCCGACACCAGTTTGTCCGTCTTGTAGAGGTGTCCTGCTTATGGAGGTGTGTGTTAAGAGATAGCTGACTGTAGTTGGATGACTTCTTTCTGCCGAAACAGGCCTTCTCAGAGTTGACTCCCCTAAAGCATTTTTGTTTTAGAAAATATGACTAATTTCGCGGCGAAAATAACTGAAAATTTTGCGAAGATTTACTAGACAGGTAATCTCAGAATGGGCGCCCCTGATAGTTTCAAAGCCGGATTTTATAGTTGATCGAACCATAAAATGAACCATAACAAAACAGAGCTGAAAACGGTCGACGTGTTAAGTCGACCATTTAGTGCACAGTTCATCATTTACGAAATGTCTTCCTCGATCTGTTCTATGGTTTGGAGGAGCAGACCCTGAGCGTGTTAATTGGCAAGGTAAATAAAAGGGTTTTGAAATTTCGCGTCATTGATTTGCGCAATACCTTTGTTTCTTTGGTCTTTTTTTTTTGCAATTGTAAATTTATAGGCGGTGGCAAACGAGGACACCCTGATGCAGACATAGATACTTCCCACGCGCAATATTATTGAGGACGCAAAATTTGTAGTGACACCAAAACTGTTTCTGATTTTTTCAGAAACATTTTTTGGCAGCAGCAAATGTTTCCTCGTTTGCCCGCGCAAGGAAACATCACGAGAAACTATGTTTCCGCATCAATGTGTCCTCGTCTGCCACTGCCTTTTGTCTCGTACGAACTATATACTGATGATTGTGTTTGTCCTGTCTCCCCCCACAGTCATGGAGGAGGACATGTCACCGGTAACATCTTCCCTCCCGGACGGTCTTGATAACGTGGCAGGTTCGCAGTTAGCCACAGACGGCTCAAACCCTCGACAAGACAAGAAGAGGCTGTCACTACGGTGGAGGAACAAGCTGGCCGGTCAGAACGCGGGCGCGACTGCGGACAGTGACTAAAATTAAAATCTGGGCGAAAATATTTTATTGCGCTTATAAGATCAGAAAAATTTTAACAATTGTCGGGTATACACATGTAACATGCCAATGATGTAACTCGATCTGAAAAATGAGTACTGTGCTTGAGAAAAAAATATATTATCAGTTATTACTGACCAATACTGACGAAAAAGGTTTTACATTGTCAACTAAATGATAAAAATATCATAATCAAATTAGTCCCACTGTCTTCATGCTGTGACCAAAAAAACGTAGCGGTGAAACATAGCGGTGAGGTTTGGTTGTAAACTAATCACGTCAGGTCCCTTCTTGTTATGGTTTTCAAAACTGTTTTCTGTTGTTAGACTAGTCTGTGTGTAACCGTCTGCTATTTCCACACACGGAAAAGTGTTGCGCGCAGGATATTTTTCGACTGGTAGTTTCGTTTTCTCTAATCACCGTGTTTGTTAGTAGTAGATAAAATATGAGCGGGAGATCTGTATGGGCATTTACAATGGCGAGCCGATAGGCGAGCCATTGTAAAGCCCATACAGATCGGACGCGAATATTTTATCGTACTTGTGAAATGAAAACAATAAATTGAATGCAAAGTATTGTTATTCGATTCCATTGTGCTTTGCATTTTAATCAGTAAAGATCTGTATCAAAAGTTAATAAATACTAATCAGCTGAGCAGGAGTTTGTATCAAAAGTTAATTCTACTCTTGATTTGTATTGGGGTTTACAGAGCATTCATGTGACCTAAATAGTACCTTTGCATTGGATCTACTCCTTATGAATTATTAATGAATTTTACAAGCATTTTTATTTGACCATTGCTGGTGTCGTCGTTGAGAACGGTGGCTATTGCTAGGATCTTTCTTCCTTTGTCAGAAAGATCAGGCTGAATTTGTGATTTTGCATGGTTAACGTATTATTGGAACTTAGTTCGAGTATTCAGGTCATAATCTTATCATATATAAATGTGTAAACCTCAATTTACAGAAGGTTACTTGACAAAAAGGTTTTTGCAGATAGTACCGTGACTTTTGAAATAGCTAGCTACCCCAACCGAAAGTATAATTTAGGGCCTACACAACTTTTTCATGTTTCACATAAGTGAACTGATCTACTATAGTTCTTTTGCAATCTTTTTTTGTGGTCTTGTGCGAGCGAAGCTATAGATAGAATATCACTTTTTGCTCAAAATTATGGAATAACATTGCTTGTTCAGATTGCAGTTAGAATTCTTTAGGTGAGCATCTTTTTGTTAAATGATTTTTTTATAGAGCACGGGGCCTTGGCAAGATTATTTTTAACCGCCGGTGTATTAAGAGGCACTTTTAGTGTCTACTTTGTAATAATTAAGTTTACAATAGAGTGTTTATATTTTATAACAGAGAATTGTATATACGACTATCATATCAAATGATTAACAGAAGACGTTCTCAAGTTTCTCCGTAAATTATTTGACAAAATACACTTATGTAACGAGAAATGCTAAAGAAAACAAATAAAAATTAAAAGTGTACGTTGGTAATTTTTCCGTTCCAAATAAAACTACACAATCCTTGTGAGAACACCCTTTAATTCTCCCCTGAGCCGCTTGTCCCTTTTAGCCGACTGGGCCTGTGCACGAATAACAAGTGGTTCTGGAGACACATGATTTGATTGGCTGCGAAGGGAGTCCAATCACATCAGCCGTTAAAATGCCCCTTTCCATGTGGTAGGATAGTTTACAACGGCTGATTTGATTGCATTCCTTTTGTTGCATTCTTGCCAATCAAATTATGTATCCCCAGAGCTACTTATTCCGACCCTGTAAAACGAGAAACGAAAACGAAATGTGAACAATATGGCAGTTTTTAAGGAATTAAACTCTGAATATTTAAGGTTAAGACTGTTTAGATTGTTTTATGTGACTATTTACCTCTCAATTTCCACCTTCATAATTTTGCTTCCAATTTTTGCGACAAGTTCGCAGGTTTGGACTAAAATTATGCCATCAATGTATCATGGCCTACCTTGCTGACGATGAAAACCTCGAGAAATCGTGCGCGTGCGTGGTACGTTTTTTCCGCGGTGTCCTTGTTCCTCGTGCACATGCCCAGTCGGCTAAGAGGCACAAGTGGCTCTGGAGACGAGACGTCAGTAGACCAAAGTCACGATAGCCGCCATGATGGTTTTCATATTGTAATGCAAAGTAACCACGTTGAAATGATGCCGTTTCTCTGAAAATCGTATTCTGTGCTGAATCGTATAAACAAATCTTTTAAGTATTGCGGTTTAGCTTATACAAGGTTAAGGATGTTTACAGTCTGACAGAGCTCCTTTGAAATGCAAAGTTAAGTTTGCATTGCTTCGCAAAGTCTGGACAGTCCATCATGTTATTAAATTGAAGGAGCCATTGATTATTCCATCATTATCGATAGATCATTCACTGCTTATTACAAAGGCGTGCAAATAACAGCTAAGTAAAAAATTTAAAATACTCCTGCAATTAGTCTCAAGCTGTAAGCTCATTAATTCAGTAATTAAATCCGTAAACTGTCAGGCGATTTCGTAAGATGCAAAAAAGTGTGATGCGTCACGATTCCAGGATTCCCAAACTATGGCCGTGAAAAGCAAGCAATCCGAGGTTCCAATCCCTGAAAATCTTTCCTGGCCTGAGTTCGTATTCAAACACTTTGAAGAATATGGGAAGCGCACAGCAATCGTGAGTATTTTAGTAGTGTTAACAATCAATTATTATTGGCACTCATAAAGTTATAGCTAGTTAATATTTCTTCGATACCAGGATTTCAGTGACGTTAGGTTTGCTGTGGACAAAGTGACAAAGCTTGTCTCACTTGGCTATGTGAAAAGAATACCTTTCGAGCAAAGTAGGGAATTTTAGCATCTTGGCGAGCAAACAATTATCACTATAGAAATAAAAGCAATCAGCTACAGAGACAGTCCGATTATATCCGCTTCGTTTCTTTTGAGATAAGTTTTACTAAATTTAGAACTGAATTGCAGTGCTTCTAATTCTTATCTGCAGTCATGCAGGTGGATTCCTAACACTAGCTAACAGAAATACTTTACGGGATTCGTTGACCTCCAATTCCAGGCAAACTAGCGGAGGTATTTTTAACAGATTCATCAAACAGAAATCTTATGGAAATTTTTTTTGTCCTAAAAGGCATAAGCTCGAAAATTACGTGTAAACACAATCATTAGCCCGTCTAAGCGTGACGGCCAGGATCAATGAGTCACCCATGTGTCTCTTCATTCAAATTTCAATCACGTTTTTCACGATTCAATGATCGATATCAGAAGGGGAGAGGACTGGAGCGAGATCGTCGATGGCTGACTAAACGGCGTTAACGGCATACGCATGGAAACTATATTTTTTCAGGTGTTCAGCTCTTGATTTTATTTAAACTGCAATATTTTGAAACTGGCCCAGCATTTCGATTCTTCCTCACAGAAAACAAATTTAAAATGTGGGCTGCAATATGATATTTTATAAAAATAATTGACATACTACGCGTGCTCTCATTGGTCAATAGGTGTGGTTTAGATGAGAGTATGTAAACACGCTTGTATTCATGAGTAATTTCAAGAAATATTTTACAACAGCAATAGAGGACTTTTTCCGTGTTTACATAGCCTCATATAAACACTCGAGAGTCGAATTGTTCCAGCCCCTCGTGTTTACATGAGATTATGTTAACACGGAAAAAGTTCTCCACATGAGTATAACTACACACAGGAATTAGCGACTGAATTTTATTTCCAAAAATACAAGCAAACGTTACGGTTTGAATTTTAACCGTCAATCCACTGTAACTCTATGTTATTTCTAATTTTTATTGCTGGATTTTTTTCAGATCTGCAGCTCGACTAAACGTAGTTACACGTTTTCTCAAGTTAGGGATTTAAGCAGAAAGGTCTCTTCGGCTCTCAACAAAAGAGGAATTAACAAAGGAGACGTGATCGCAATATTTGCTCCAAATGTTCCTGAGTTTGCCATTGTGTTCCTCGGGTCTCTTCAGATTGGCGCAGTTGTCACAGGTGTCAATCCACTCTTCACGAGCGAAGAACTGACCAATCAGCTAAAAGAAGTCAATGCAAAGTGCATCATCACCATTCACCAGTTGGCGCATCGCGCAAAAGAGGCCGCAAGGGAACTGGGCATCGATAATTTGTTTTTCATTGGGGATGACGATTATCGTGGTTCGGGCGCAGTCCTTTTTGAGGATGACGGGTCAGCTTTTCCAATAATCACTTTCAACCCCAAAGATGACTTGGCGATTCTTCCCTTCTCAAGTGGGACGGGCGGTCTACCCAGAGGAGTTATGCTCACACATTATAACCTGGTCGCTCTGGGGTGTATTGTGAGGGTGGATGGTTTCTTGACTGTTAAAGACAAATCCTTTGAACAAAAATCTACCATCTTGGCAGTCGTCCCGTTTCACCGAACTTTTGGTATGGTAGCCGTTCTGTCACTTGGCTTACATCAAGGAAGTACCTTGATTTCAATGCCAAGATTTGAGCAGAACAATTTGTTTCATCTCTTACAAGATTATAAGGTACGTAAATAAGATTGTTATAACGTTCTTAAAAAATATAATTATTAAAACTTTGCAGGTCAGGTTGCCTTGAGGTCCTCTTTTGCCACTATGGGTGGTTACAAAAACAAGACGCCACCTCCCAATCCCGCAGGTCTTTCTCTTTTTTCGTGCAAAGCGGCTAAACGGTGACGGGAGACTGCGAGCGGGAGCGGGAGCGGCAGCTGGAGCTGGAGCGGGAGCTAGCTGGAACCGGAGCGGGAGCTGGAACCGGAGCGGGAGCGGGAGCTGGAGCGGGAGCGGGAGCGGGAGCTGGAGCGGGAGCGGGAGCGGGAGCGGGAGCGGGAGCGGGAGCGGGAGCGGGAGCGGGAGCGGGAGCTGGAGCGGGAGCGGGAGCGGGAGCAGGAGCGCGAGCTGGAGCGGGAGCCAATACAACAAGAAACAATGTCAAACTACAGATCCCCATAAGGAAGTCTGTTTCTGGTCAACCAACCTTTCACTACAGAGCATTATAGTTCACTACTAAATATTTTCTCCGATTCTCATGGATCTAAATTAAACACGTGAGCTATAGTGTTCATCTGCGGAGGGCACTATGAGCGCATACTGCCCGTCCGAGGAAAATACCCGGATGGGTTGTAAACAAGCGGCTATTTAGAGCATTTCTTGTCTGGTTTTGATTTAATTTGTTTTTTGTCTAGTTTTAACTCGTTTGCGTCAAGTCTTTCGTCAAAAAAGTTACAAAAAATATGTTCGTTTTTAATGGGCGCATGCGGAAGAAAATTTAGTGGTTAATAATAAAGACAATATGGTGTTTTTGTCTCGGAACTATCGGTCTGATAATGGAAGGAATTTTCCTCTCCAGCCTTCCCCCTCCCCTTAGGAAGTCCTAATACTCAGGTTAAGAGCATGCAATAACAGTATGCAACATTACACGAGAGGAGTGCAATTTTCATAATTTTAAAAAAGAAACTCTAGGACTTACTTTTAGACGCGTTTTAATTGTGCCTTAATTCCTTGACCCCTGGGGGGAAGTGGGCCAGAAATTCTTTTTCGCCATGCCACCCGGTCACGTGCAACCACTGCCGCTTCACCCCAATACGTAAAACCCAAGGCTGTCCTTTCAATTTCTGTGGTGATCACGTTTCCTTGCTGTTCCCATCGTCAGTCTCTCCTCCCAAGTGATGAAGTCATCATTTGGCGTCAGGCAGGTAGTTGTGCTGCTCCCCGTGTAACATTGTTTGTTCAAAGAATTCTTGGTTTCCGTAATCAATAATTTTTTACGGGATGGGGGATTCGCCCAACCCCCAACCTGGAGGGCCACTGTTTTCTGTCAGGGGGACCTTCCCTTAGCCACTATACCCCGCTAATTTTTGGTTTTACTTCAGCGGAACCTATTATCACCCTTGAACCCTGCGTTTTAATTGTATAAATCTATATTAAATTTAGTTTCCTGTCAGTCTTTTCAACAGTTGCATGTCGCGATAGTTTTTATATCGATAGGTTTTTATGCTTTTAAGGCATTTTAATGCAGTTGATACTGCAAATCCCCGAAGTAACTAAGTATCTGAATTTGTTCTTTTATCTGCCACATCTCTCTTATGTCAAGTTAAGAAGTTCATATTGTTGTCAGGTGACCCATCTCGCTACGGAAGCCTCAATAGTGCATCTGCTGTGTACAAATCCAGCGGTGGATAACTTCGATCTGTCGTCACTTATGGAGGTGATGTCAAGCGCGTCCTCGTTAAGCGAAGAGACATCAAGAAATGTTAAAAAGAGATTGCCTCGACTGAGGACAGTCAGTCAGTGTGAGTTAGTCTCTCCGTTATGGAAGTTTACTTCTCAAACTCATTAACAATTCATCAAGTTAAAGCAAACGAAATCTTATCATAGATTTTTATGATTTTAGTAATTTTAGACTTTGTTTCATCACATTTCCAAACACCTCAAAGGTCCACAATACTCTGCTGTGCGTCGTATTTTCAACTTTCTTCTCGGTATTTGGAAATGTGATGAAACACAGTTTAGGGTCAGACATATATAGGCCACTTCGGAAAATACCATAATACTCTTTGTTTGTCCCCAAAATTTTGCATAAGCATTGTTTCCAGTTTCTCATGGGACTTACATGAGAGAAAGCGAAAACAAAAACAAGAGAAAACAAAAACAATGCTTATGCAAAATTTTGGGGACAAACAAAGAGTATTATCCTCATGGTATTTTCTGAAGTAGCCTATTAGTAGATATCTGATTTTATTAAAAAGTAGCTATGGTATTTTGCATTTCCTGAGTTTTGATTGGTTGAGAGGCAATGTTATATGAACTCATATACCATTGACCTACCAAAAAGGTAGGTGTACGCGTAAAAGAATGCATTTTTGCAATGTTTGTACAATATTTTTGGGGCGTTTTTAATAAAACAGTTATTCCACTCGCGCTTGTTGGATATGAAATGGTTATAGCCAACGCGCGCTCTTGGAATAATTATTATCAATTTCTCCGACCTGACGGTCTGAGCGAAATGTATTGCAACCAGCAACTGGAAGAGTTATAATTTTGACCATGGAACGATTGTAGATTGATGCATTCAACAGGTTATGGCATGACGGAAAACACAGGCATGAGCCACGTGACACCGTCGGGAGAACCCAAACATGGATCGGTTGGTGCCCTCTTACCAAACCTCGAATGCAAGGTACGGTCAACTTCTGTGGCGTTAAAAGTGGGATCAAATTTTCTAGAAAACAGCAAGGAAATCATAACAAAATAATTGTGAAATTAAGGCTTCACCATGATATGGTGTTTGTTTTCTTATTCCAAGGTATGCGATGTATCAACTGGGCAGGTTCTAGGAGCGGGAGGCCGCGGTGAGATTTGCGTAAGAGGGCCAACAGTCATGAAAGGTAAAACCTGGTTTTCACTAGCGACGGAGTCGAAGTCATAAGCGGAATCGCAAAAGTTATTGCCTGATTCCATACCGGGGGGACTGGGTCTGAGTCCGTATATTATGGGATTATTCAAAACAAGACCTACCTACTCATAAAGAGCACACCGAGCTTTACAAGATCCTCAAGCTTGGTGCTTATCGGTCTAATATTGAACGAGATACAGCCAACCAAAACCTCCAAAATTTACTAAGAAATATATGGAGTTCGGACGGCAATCCATACATTTCTTAGTAAATTTTCAAGTTTTTGAATGGCTATATCTCCTTCAATATTGGCCTGATTAACACCAAACTTACGGAGTTTGTAATGCTCGGTGTGCATTTTCTGACTATGTGGGTCTTGGTTGAATAATCCCATAATATACGGATTTCGCTACCAGTCCCCCGTATGAAATCGGGCAATGATCTAGTGAAAATCAAGTTGACGGATTCGCAATTAACAGAGTTCCGATTCCGCTTATGACTCCGTCGCTTACGATTTAGTGAAAACAGAAGGGAACTATTCGGAGATCCTGAAACTAGCAATGTAATTGGTTTATTCTTCGGCTTCTGCTTGCAACTCCGACAATCTAGTTTTCACTTGATCGTAAGCGACGGAGTCATAAGCGGAATCGGAAGAAAATGGAAACGTTCTGATTCTTCCGATTCCGTTGTGCTTATGACTCCGTTTTAGGACTCCGATTTTGGATTTTCACTAAAGCCTAGTTTTCACATGTCAGAAAAATCCCCGACTGTCCCAGATTTTACCGATATATCTGAGACACGCCAGACGTTCTGTTGCAGATTCTCTCAACATTTTGAATTTGGGACTGGCGCAAGGCAATCAAAAAGAAGCTAGAGGATTGGCAACAAGTTAAAACCATCGGAAACGTCCCCGACAGTGGATATTTCAGTTTTCATATGTCGGGAATGACCGCCGACCATCGCAGAAATCTGGGACGCGTCGGGAAAATAGAAACGCTCCCGATTTTCCCGATTTGTCGCCGACCATTCCTGGCGATCGGGGATATTAAGGATTCCCAATTTTCATTAGTCGGAAAAATCTGGGACGGTCGGGAAATAGTGAACTCCCCGATCGTCTGGGATTTTTCCGACATATGAAAACTAGGCTTAAGTCGTAAGCGTTCCTACACCAAGTCCGACTCCGTCGCTAGGGAAAACCAGGCTCCGTCTAAAGTTAGCTTACCCAGCTGGTGTAACACAGAAGTTCACAAGTATACCAAGAGCATTTTTAAAGAGCTACATCATAGTTCGTGTTTCATTTCCAATCCGTTTCAATCTTCTCCATCCTCAGCCATCCTTGTTCCTTTTTGGTTTTCTATCCCTCCTTTGCTGTTTTTCTGTCTTAGCAAACTATTATTTTAAGGTTTCCTAAATTTTAAGGGTAATTTATGTTATCGAAGAAATTGCTCAAAATGTCGGTAGTCAACTGAAAGTAGAGGAGGAATACAAGAGGTCTGATTTCTGCAGTAGAGACTTGAATCTTTTATAACCTTGAGTATGCGCAAAATATGACAATATGCAGACGAGCCCGTTGTATTTGCAGCTGAGAGAAAACGCAACCAATCAAATCCGCTTATTATCCAAATATGTTTCTGTTATTTCACAGGTTACTTGAACAACCAAGACGCCTCTGACCAGATGATCGACCGTGAAGGCTGGCTTCACACGGGTGATGTAGGCTATTACGACAAAGATAAAAACTTCTTTGTTGTAGACAAGCTCAAAGATTTGATCAAGTTTAGAGGGCATCAGGTTGGTTAGTCTGAAGTGTCAGAGTATCAAACTTTGCCTATTGTTTTGGTTAGGATTTTTTGAGACAATGAAGCTTTTGTTGTCTGTCCCTAGGGATTTTTCTGCCCTGTGTCGCCAAATTGCAATCGGCTTAAGTCGGATCCAATCGGCAAATTGTCGGTGATGACATTTTTGTTCCCAGTGGTAGTCTGCTTGGGAAAACAGCCAGACCATCAGGGGGGAGGGGAGTTAGTAATTGTCACGAGTACGCCAAACGCTTGAGTAAAACTGTTGTCATACCTCGCGTGGACAGGTCTGACAGGTTAACGTTTTTCGGCCTAATTAGACTTCATTGCAATTTGATTTTTTTTTCTTCGTCTTCTCGGCGTAATCCCCTGAGGCGCGGGCGAGAAGAACTCTCCCCGCACTTCAGGGATTGGGGCGGGAAGACGTGTGACTTCAGACTACAGGTTGGTTTGCGGCGCCAGTGTCTGCTACGCTTCGCAGAACGGGCAACCAAGTACCATGTACATTTCTCAATGAAACACCGAGTGGTAGAATCTTTCTTGCTAACATTCTAGGGCACGGCGTCATGCAAAGAAAACCACTGTCTTATTTGATGTTGCAATTTTATTGCCCATTGGTTATCTCCCTTGTTTTAGTGATATTTTGAAATCAGTAACATATAATAGACCTGAATAAATCGTTTGTAAGCAATATCCTGTCTGTCTAGTGCACAATCCGCTTCGCCCAACCATCTGTACGTTGTCTTCCAGGATCTCCAATATTGCCCTTGCGTTTTGCCATTGTTTTAACCATTTTCTAAACTGTCATGAATTCAAGAATTTTATTAATTCTTTACGATTTGTATAAGTTTACAAGAGTGAAAATGTACAGTGTTTTGCAGATCTTCAAAGTACTCGAGGAGTTTATTACTTTATCCAATCAAACACTAGCGCAAGAGCACCCGAATATACCGAAAGTAATTGCGTAAGCAAATACGTCATGTTGCTTAGCAACTTTAGGCACGAACACCGTGGAATCAATTCATTCTCAGAGGCGCGGGATTTCGTAATCAATTGGCATCTAATCACTTTTAATTACTTTCTCTGTCCAGGTCTCCCCGTCAGAACTAGAATCTCTCCTCAGGGCCCACCCGGCCGTCAAGGACGCAGCGGTGATTGGGGTACCAGACCCCGAGGTTGGTGAGCTCCCAATGGCGTACATTGTCAGTAAGAACGAGGAAGATCTAACAGAAATCGAAATAATACAATATGTGGACGAAAACGCCGCACCTCACAAAAAGCTGCGAGGAGGCGTGATGTTTATACCTTCTATTCCGAAGTCTGCAAATGGAGACGTTCTCCGAGCTGAATTGAAGGAGAAGCTAATTCAAGGAATTTACAGACCAGTGCAGATGCGAAGGGCGTCTCTATTTGTGAACGAGGACAAGAGATTTTCTTTGAAGAGACATTCCTTGGGGGCGAGAATCAGTATGGCGGCACGAAACAACGATACGATTACAGAAGAAAAGCCTAGAGAACTGATGAAATCAAAAAGTTGTGCTATCCTGTAAAGTAGATCATTTAATGACTTGCCTGGAGTAGCACTGTTTTCCGTCTACGCTAGAGATAATCCGATCGAGTTATCGGGGTACAGAGACCCCTTTCCGTGTAACTTACGGGACTTTAAACATTTGTATGAAATTTAAAAATGTGTAAATAAATAGATGAATAGAGTGCAGTTTGCTAAAATGTATCTAATAAGTAGATAATTTAGTATCTTCGCTGTAGTATTCTATTTTACTCTACTCTACAGTCTCTCTGCGCTGCGCTGCTTTGCTCTGCTCTATTCTGGAGTGCTCTAGTCTACTTCTGAGTGATCCTACCCGACTGGACTCTTACTCGATGGAAAGTTTAATATACCGCTCAGCAATAAAACAACACTGCTGCAAACAGCATACTAAAATTAGTAAAATGGGCAAGCTTGAGAATCACATCTTTCAAATAGCAGGAATATCATGTTTCATCTACAAGTGTGCTTGAGGCTATTTTTCACCTTATTCAAAATGGCCGCTCATTTATGCACATACAAATTGGCCCTTGTTGCCTCGTTCACGATAAAATATTCTTTTGATTTTTGTGCTTAAAAACGAGGCAAGAAGGACTAATTTGAATACCAACCAAATAATATTAAGATGCTACGTCCTTCACTCCGACGAAGGGCTAACGCTCGAAACGTCAGCTCTCGAATCTCTTTACGGTGGCCGATTGACATTATCAACCCAGTTGATAAAACCAAATTATCTTGCTATACTTCCCAACGACGCAGCACCAGTTTTTTAGAAACTTTCCCCCTCCTTACATAACAAGGACCGGGACCAGGTTAGACATTTCATGATAATTTATATGGCGTAGCATTGGCCAGAACAACAGATCATTAACATCCGGTTGTCGGTTGGTTGCAGTTAGGGTTAGTTCTATCCCAGTTTACTTGGTTAGTCCCCATACCGGTTAGTTCCACTACCGTTTGCGTGCGGTTAGCTTTCACTTTGTGGCTTAGGCAAAAATCTAAATGTAAATATTGAAAAAATTGGGGTTCTGGCAGCCAATTGGTATAGTGGTTAGTGAGTTAGTGAGTGTATCCTGAGTCGAATTTTCTCGGGTTCGATTCCCAATGTTTGGAATCAAATATCTTCTTTCTTTTTTGAAAGAAAACTAAGTGTGGACTGAACTTCATGTAAAAATAATTATGTGTAATCTGGTGCCGGTCAGTGTTTAGCAAGGTTAACTGACTTCTGTCAAATAGCGTTTTATCACATGTAACCCGGAGTTAAGAGCATAGAGTTTGTTCAGATGACCAAATTAAACAGGAGAATTTATCTTCCTACGTTTGTTTGACCCCTCCGTTCCTGGTATGGATGTCTATTTGGATTGACATGTCAAGCACTTCGCTGCGGAAATCTTCAAAACTTGCAAAACTCAGTTGAATAAAATTACGTTGTTCATCGCTCATTGGGTGTTCGCTTGCTACTCTTTTATTTTCATGACTTACAAAGGTTTCAGCTCCTGGTATCCTATTTTGAACGTTGTTTTGCCTTTCCTGTTTTTCTACGCGATATTAGTCACCGTGTTGTGGTGCCGCTCTCTAGATTCAGCTAGAGCCTTGAGGTTTATCGAGAAGTTTGCGCTCTTTGTCATAAAGTAATGACATGTTTTCTCGGGAAATTAAGGTTTAATATCTTCCGAAGTTGCAGAAATTGCCGGAGTCTCTGGGCGACTATTGATCTCCCCGTCTTCTTGTGGTACTCGAGGGCGATTCACCGTGGAAAGCGTTTCGTGGATCCGGTTTGCCAAACCGGTTACAAGGGACTTCTTTTAATTTTCTAAGAATTGAAGGGAAACTTGACTGAAATAAATGCATTTTATTTTTCATTTTGCTTGTATTCCACTGCTCCTTTATATTCTGAACACATTGCCACGGTTTGGCATTGATTTCTATATATTAAAATACTAATTATCGGTTGCCAAGCTCGTGGCTGGTTTAACTATGATGAATGGTCATAGTTTCCTTCTCCTGCACAACCCAGCGTCCAACACCACCTCCACCACCTGCATAAATGAACATTGATGGTACCATAAGCATGCATAACATTACCTCTGGTGTGTTTAAAAGAGGTTTCTCCTTTGGAAGGGTTGTGTTAGATATTAAAACGAACACTAGATATACTTTGAAATGGCTATGTGTGCGGCTGGATAAGAAGAAGAATCCAAAACCCTCGTGGTGAACAAGATGAGTTTTTCGTACAACTCCCCGACACAAATCTTTGTTTTTCGCTGTGTGAAAGGCTACTATTTGCCAAATGGTTACGGTGGCTCTTAAAAATCTAAAACGTCGTGCTAAGTCGCCTGTACTGCTAGAGCTTATGCCATGCAAGTTTCTGAGGCGTGTCTAGGAATATTTTTAGAATCCCATCTCCCGGCCGTAGGGTTAGCCCCAGCGTTTCGCCGGTATTCATTTATTAACCAGGCTGCGAGAAAGGCACTGTGAGAGTAAAGAGTAAAGTGTTAAGTGTCTTTCTGGTACACAACGCAGTGCCCAGCGCACTAACCATTAGGCTACCACACCTCCCACAAACGCTTACTGTTAGTTCTGCAAATTCTCTCAACGTATTAGTTAAATGCTGCGAAATATGCTCTCCGTAATGTGAACTTGGATACACGAAGATTCTTACCTCCACCTGTGCCAAAGGCACATTTTACGGGGCTCCCTCCGGTGACGGAGATTTTACCCCTGGAGTCTCCGAGAAGTCTCTTGGTGATGATAAACACACTGCCACCGGCACCACTCCCCCCAGGGGCTGATCGGTGAGCCTTTTTGTTCAAACACTGGCCTGGTTGACCTGTGGGATATGATTACTGTGAGAGGCAGAATTAGACTATTGCATTTTAGAGTGATCAAAAAGTAATTTGTCACAAATTGTCATACCATTTGCATTGATGGTTCCGTCCAGCGCGAGTTCTTCCAGCTGTAGATATACGAGGCCCCCGCCATTTCCTCCTCTCCCTCCTGGGTTGGGGTCGTCACTAAATGCACTGCCTCCACCCCCTCCACCACCCCCTCCGTAACTCAGTCGTGACGTGAAGTCTGTACTGCCAAACTGAAGGCCGCCTAGGAAATGATAATAAGTTTATTTACAGTTAATTTGAAAATTGTCGAACAGGAATAAATCATTGCATACTTTATCCGTTCAGGCGCTTAGAATAGGTGGTTCTCACGTCACGTAAGTATCACGCACGTAAAAAATAAAGTCGCTTACCATTCAATAAATTGAGTCAAGAAATAGGCCATTTTACAGTTCTGTGCTTAGTTACCAAGCCTTTGAGTGGAATTGAGGCTGAAGGTGACCTTGCATAGATACAAACCCTCTTGCTTTAGATATGTAAATCGTTTTGTTGTTATGCTAAATAGCTTCTGGTCTCTATCATGACAAGGTCACCCTGAACCTCGCTTTCATACAGAGGCCTGGTTACATTTCACAGAACTGTAAAATGGACTATTGAAATATCGTAGAAGAGTAATAAATAAACAACGTGCCAAAGTTTCGGGGATGTACGATATTCCGAACTCGAGTTATTCGGCGAAGTATATCACTGAAAATTATAGTGTTAAGTATGGAGACGCCATGTTGGAGCCCCTCTGAGGGGCCAGCAGATATATGTTTAAGAATGCCTTTAACCTGATGAAATTGAACTCAATTTTAATTTTAGTTTTGTGACGTCACGTGAAAACCAAGAATTGTGTCATCCAGTGATGATCACTTATTTAAAAGAAGCCTTTATTCGTGAAATTTGTGCATTTATGCGCGCGAATATGATTCAGTTGTAAAGAAACGCGAATTTTCGGACAGACATTACATGGCCCCAGGTGACTGTTTATGAAACACGGTAAGAAATTGATTTCATGATTGGCATGAAGCTATTAGCTTACCTCCTCCTCCACCACCCCCGTAATGCGTACCGCAAGAGTCACCTGGAAAGAATTGTTTCAAAGAAACTTTTTGACGTCAAGTTATCTTTTGTTATTTTAATCGTAATGCTCGGCATCTAAGAGCTACTCTAGCCAACCGCAACCCTTTGTAGTATTCGAATTCTACAATATAATATAATCAGAGGTCATGTCCGCAAGACAGTAATATAACCAAATTAAAAGTTACATCGTGTGGAATGTTCATGGCAAGGAGTTTCATTTAACAAGGTATTTTGTAATCAGCTATTATAGTTGAACAAAGGATATCACCCACGCTTGTTGAATAGTTGACGCGTTCAGTTCCTGTGCTGTCTCCAGCTCTCAAATATATGTCTGAATCGTATTCAATTCTATCCCCAGTTTATTTTTTACATGTGACTTACTTTGATTGAATTTCTAAGCATGTTGTTTGCAAGCACTTTTGTGACGGTAGACGCATTAAACGGTTCGAGGTGGCGCCACTAGAATGCTGTGAGTCTCCTATGCCTTTGGTAGTCTGGTTTCCTTGACGTAGTGTGCCATGTTGTAGCGGTGTACTCGTGAAGTGAAAGTTTGCTTATTAGAATATAATCTATTAGCTTAAATTAACCCACCTCCTCCACCGCCGTTATTAGCTGAGCCCGCATTACCACCTGCTGCGCTTTTATCGTAGCAGTGTGGTGCTCTGTTTAGTGCCCAGTCTCCTGCTTTTCCCCCATTGCCGCCATTTCCACCCGGACATGAAGACTGGCCACCACCCCCAGCGTATGAGCCAGCCTGGAACACAAGATAAAGGATTATTTAGAGATCGCTGACTGATAGAAAGAAACTGAGATTCAGCCCAGATAAAGGAACGGATAGCGGTGTAAAATTGCCTGCGAAATTGACTAGAGATAAAATAAAGAACGAACAAGACAGTACAAAGAACCTTTAAACAACCTAGACCAAAAAATCCGTAGCTCGAAAAGAAAAAGGGAGACAGGTTTTTACACCGAGGCAAAGCCAGCTAGTTCGATAAAAGCGATTACTTTTATTTTATCCTTGAAGCTCGAGCTAAAATAACCTCGATAACAATGAACAAGCTCCAGATGTTGTAAGCCACGGAGTATCGTGTATGTACAGAACTCGAATTATTGTTAATAGTTATGCAGAATACATTGCTTACGCTTCCAGCAACGCCTCCTTTTCCGCCATCTAGGCCACCACATCCACTGCCTCCACCTCCTCCTCCCCCACCGGAGAAATGTCCACCACCTCCCCCACCGGCTGCTCCGTCATCACTGTTGGCAGTCGAATCTCCTCCACCCCCACCGGCGCCGTAACCTCCTGGGCCGCCGTGGTAACCTTGACAAAAATTTAACGTTTTTCTTCAGATAGGATACAAGAATCTACGGATGTTGCATTTATTCAGTTTTTTTGTACTACTTAAGTTGCTTTGACACCAGTGCTTTGCTTTTGTTAACAAATTCATTACAACTGCCTGCAACGGCGTCGTTTCGTAGAGAAAAGTAGTCCAGTCCCTAAACTCTCCCTTCCGTGGACTTTATAGGGGCTGAACCTAAGCTTTGGTTTTGGGGTTTTTTAACAGATAGTGGATGGTTCAATTTTTGCTTTAGCGCATTGCCATCTGTGCGCACGCGTTACCAAATGTACTATGAAACTGTTTACCCCTGGAATTTCTTCAGAGGATATCGCATGCAAGTTATTCTGGACTCTTCTCGCCACTGGGGTCAGTCCTTATGTTAAGCTACACAGAAATGCCCGCTATTTCTTTTAGCATCAGCCTGTATTCTTTTGCTGCTTACCAAGTGACAAAAAATAACCGTCCCCACCACCTCCTCCCCCAGTTCCATCATTGTTTTTTGCCCAGACGCTTTTGATGTCTCCTCCTTTTCCCATATTTGGTTCTTGCGCAGAACAGAAAAACGTTTCACCGCCATAGCCTCCACCTCCTCGGTTATCACCGCCAGCACCTCCACGGAAACCTTAGAATGAAATAAATGGCAAATAAATCTTCAGCTAGTTATGGATATGCACGACAGGGAGCTTCCATGGAAAAATGACAGATGCTGGTCGGAATTTTGAATTTCTACCTTAAAATTGAACAGAAACTTGGCTCAAGTAAATGTTACTCCTAAGGGGTATCATTTTTTTCCTTTCAAAAGTATTTTGTTTTGTGAAATGAGTACAAACAAAGGTTGCTTTTTGTCTCTGAAAATGCAGCGAGACTGTGCATTAAGTAGACTTACAGTCACTATAGAGCAATAACATTACCTTTTCCAGACATTTCTATTTTAGAAGTTTGATCGACAAGCAAACTCCTTGCTCTGAAGGCCAGAATTCCTCCCAGGCCATCTTTAAGCTCGTCACATGTCAGAATACATTTGTTGTACAGGGAGACTTTACCGAAATACGGAAACATTTGGGCAATCAAGCAAGTGTGTTTTTCTTTCGTAAGAAACATACTGATTGGTTTGTCAAGGGTAACATAGCAGATGGTGGACCTGACAAGGAACCAAAATGGAACAGTAAGAACTTTCATATATAGACTTCATCCTAGAGAGAATAAACTGTCAATATACAAGTTGAGGGTGCTCTATACTCCTTTGCAAAATCGAACCAGGTAAATGAAATATTTCGTCTAAACGAAAACGGAAAATACCAAAGCGATTTCACGTTCAGTAAAAATCAAGTCGACTCCTGTTTAGAGAGCTGTGTATACCCAAAGAAACAGAAATTACTGGGACGCCAAAACATATTAAGGGGACTCTCAAATTTTGTGTAGGTTTCCGCCCAATTAATTAACAAGCAGATCACATGCGGATTGTACCGCCAAATGGAGTAAGCGAAATTGTTCCAGTCAGCTGTTTGGTCGCTTCTTACGACAACCGGTGAATAAACCCTTGCCAAACCAGCCAAATTTAAAGTTTGTTTGTTTTCATTGTATTTCAACAACAACAACAATTTTAACAATGCCTCCTTACAGTGTTACAAACTTGAAGCGGTGCGAATTGGTGTTCTTACCCTTTTACGAGACTCCTCGAGACAATGTTGTTCACTGTGCGAACTTCGTATTTACCGTAGTTTTCCAGCTTTGCGCTGTTCACAAACAACAGCAGCTGGTCTCCAGCTCGAGGTCGCTCGTCAGTTTTGCAATCAAGCAATGTCAGTTTGTCCCAACTGAGGCGAGATATCTTCCAAGATGGTAAATACCTCTCACAAAAATTAATTGTGTCACCGTCACATAGAAATCCACTGGCTGTGAAAAATGGAAATAAATTGTTAACGCGCGGATTGTAAAAGGCAATTCCCCCCCCCCAAAAAAAAAAAAACAACCAAACAATTATCCGATACAATTACTCAGGGGGAACCAGGATTTTTCTTAGGAGGGGTGCACCACTAACGAATGACGTGAACTTTTCTCAGGAGGGGGTGCACCAGGAATGGGTAACTCATGGTGACGTAAGCAGAATACTAGTTATATTAGGAAGAGGCAGGTCATCTCTGGGTGGGGTGGTGTGCACCCTCTGTACCCTCCCCTAGATCCACCCCTGTAACTGCTGCAGATTGAATGTTCAAATGTAAATATTGGTCAATAGTGCGTTTAAAGAGTTTTAAAGGAAAACAGAAGGAGTTAGATTCTAAACTTACTTCCGGGTTCGATAACAGTACAATTCGACTGGCAGGCTTCGATCTGGACTCCCTGTATATTAAAAGAAAAATCCTTTGCGTGTTGCACACTGCAGTGACAGTTTCTCCAAATAATTATTTAAAGGCGTTATTATATCATTTTACTGATTTTATTGTTCGTTTATTTACAGAAAAGCAAAATGCATGGAATTTTATGATTTACACAACAAATGAAGGAAAAATACAGCGACAATATGCAGTTGGCAAGCATCCTCAGAACCAAATTGCGATATTGTATATTATATTTTTTAAAGCCTTAGTCAGAGCGACTGAAGTACAAACTGCTTTTTAATACACAATGACAAAAAGCGAAATTTTTACAATCAAATAGTATGGGTTATCCAATGGTGACGAGTGAAATTAAATTTAGGACAATTTCACGCTAGTTTTGTAAAAAATTCTTATAATTTCCCGAGCCTTTAAATTATTAGAATTTTGACAAAACGCAAGTGAAATTATTTCTTAATTTCATAACACTCCGGACATTTTGAGAAAACTCGAGAAATGTTCGTGTTCCCTCGTGTTCTCAAATGCCCGTCGTGTTTTATGACAGTATAATACATGGCTGAGGCTTATTTATAAATAACTTTCGCTTCACCATAAGATTTCCATAATTTCGACGGCATCGAAAATGGCGGAGGCTAATCAGGGCCCTTTAATTGTTATATTCCGTTTTATAATGAGGGTTTCAAGCGCCATATTGTACATTACCTTCCCCTAAAATAAAAGCGACAGCTTACCAAGTTTCTGTTTCCAGCCGCGAACAAATACAGCAACGCCAGGAGATGGAATTTTTTGATCATCATCGATTTCTATAATAAAAAACCTTCAGTTTGTTCGAGTATACTAATTCCAAACTAAGTCAAATACAAATACCAAGTAGATCAGGATTGGGCAAGTTATAACAAAATGATATGCACTTGGGTTTAGACAGTAGCATTCATATTTATTTTTCGGGAAAGGAAAACAGGTTTCTCGGTGTTGTTTGATGAGAAAATTAAACCTCGTCCAGTTTAACTTAGGGCCTCGACAGATGAGGCGATTAGTTGTCGGCAACTATTTTTAATAAACAAATATCGTCGACAATCGAAAAACGTCCTGTGAGACGAGTTGGCAACAATTAAATGCGAAAATTGTAAATTTGACCGTTTTTTTCTTTTTTCTGCCGTGTGTGGGAATCACTGGTTTAGTTGTAGACAACTATTGCAACTGAGCATGCGTACTAAACGTTAGTTCCCAAGCTCTCGTTGGCCTGACTTAAGACATTGACAACTAACACCCCAGTGTGTGGAATGCTTGCATCGGACACAAACAGTTGTCGATAACATTTTGTTGTCCATAAATATTAGTCTATACACCGAATGCAAATATGGCGGATCACTCGGTTGTCGCCTGGTACGAGTCGCATGAAAGCGAGGCTAGTCAGTCTTCGATGCTTTGTTTTGACCAGAAAGTCTTGCTTCGTTGTTGATTTGGTTCGTTTTGTTTCGCACTACCTACGCGTTTTTGAGAAGGGATAGAAATCTTTCACCGTTTACCTCTAAGGGAAAATAGTGGATTAATACAATTCGTTGAGCCGAAGAAAAGAAGTCACGATCGCCGCAGGAACTAAAGTTTGTTTGCTACATCATCATTTCAGTACAGGAGATCTTAGAAAAGTCGGTTAAATGACGAGCTCATGTGGTGCCTGGTGATGTTCCAACACGATTTGCATGACCAGAACCTTCCCCAAGGTTAGGAAAAGCTCCTCTTAATGTATCAATGGAAGAAGTTGTTTACGACCGCGTCCACTCGCACGGAATCGCACGAAACGAATACTGCGGTGTAATAACCAAGCGAATGAACTTTAACTGCCCCGTCATTGAAACCATTGAAAGCATTGAGCCAAATGACAACGACTCGGAGATGAATGCGAGCGATCTCTTGCACATTTTCTAAGATCTTCCAGGCTGAACAGTTCCTTTGGCGATCGTGAGCTCCATTGCACGTGTTTTCTTTGTCTGTTTTCCCCTCAAAGGTGAACGGGAAACTGAAAAAAAAACACTTGCTCTGTAATGGAAGATTTAACTCCCTTCTGTTGGCATCCAGGAACACAAAAACGCGAAGGGAGTGCGAAACAAAACGAAGCAAGACTTTCTGGTCAAGAAAGACTGACTAGCCTCGCTTTCATGCGACTCGTCCCGGGCGACAACCGAGTGCTCCGCCATATTTGCATTCGGTGTATGGAGGCCCTTAGTTACATTTTGGGTTAAAATATGGACTCTTGAAAGCATTTGTCATATTCAGCCGGGTCAATTTACAGTAATTACAGATTCCTGTTAAATTAAGAAATAAAATGAGATCGATCTGTCGATGTCTTACTTCATTCAGCCTTTGCTATTGCAACTGGATGTGGAAGGTTGCATGCTTTCAACTTTAGTATGGCGAGACAAGCAGCAGCTGTTAAAAATGACAACTCTTCGACAAATTGTTCGATGCACCTGCATCCACATGGAATCCTCCAACCTTTAGTCGGTTACAGTTTCAGTTATTCTTTAGTTACTATTCTTGTAATCAACAGTGGTTTGAACTAGTAATAAAGCTTACTGCAACCATTAATGTAATAATAATGTTTACATCGAAAATTAGAAAAACTCACCCCCTTCCCTAAAAAGCTCGGTCGGCTTCACTGTAAAATGGCTTACACAATTACTAATAACAGATCTATCGAGATATGGTGACATTGGCTCTTAATGCTGCGAGAGATATACTCCTTACCTCGTCAAATATGTCGTTTTCGCTACTTGGGATCTGGCTGAAGAAAAGAAGTTTACAAATTGGAATAGAAAGACTAGGCAGCTCTTGACAGCATTCGTTGTACTCAACATGTGAGTCAATTTATCTATAAAATTGATTTTTTCTTCCAAGTTGAAATATATATATACCGTAAACAAGAGGTGAGAGGAAATTACAATAGTTAAATAACGAGGCTTATTACAGCTATGTGAAACAAGTTACATAATACTCAGGGGAAATGACAATAGACAAGTTTCGGATCATTTTAAGGCTGTTTAAAAGTTGAAAATATGTTTCTCCAACAAAGAAAATTAGTTTAAACTATCATTTGAATACGTTTTCTGAATTGAAATATTGTTTTGGTAAGAGGAATGTGCTCATGAATTTGTCACCTACTTGCTGCATGTATGATAACAGTGAATTTCATTTTTACTTCGCAAATGAAATTAAGAAATTATGCAGTGTGAATTTTTCCCTTTTCTACAATAATGTATTTGCATGCATGATTCATTAGCGTCCGACCACGAGGGAAGAAAGTTTGCCGCTCGGCTTATCCTCGGTGCAAGAACCTGTAAAACTGACGAGTGACGTAAAACAAAGGACGAACAAGTCAACAAAGAACCTCGAAACAGGCCTCCTCGCTCTAAAATGATAACTTTTAACCGCCCAAGTTATTCACCATTCATTAAAAATATATATCCTGCGATAACTTCTTGACCCGCAATTCTCTTCTTCGTATAAAGTTTTCGACTCGCCAGAATTTGGGCTCATCCTCGGTGTTAAAACCTGTGAAACTCACGAGTGACGTAAAACAAAGAACGAACAAGACAACAAAGAACTCAAAACAATATGGAACAGAAAAACAATAGCTCAAAAACAAAGAAAAAAGTCACAGTTTTTACAGTCACCGAAGCAAACCCAGAATTTGTCGCTCCTTCTTACCTCGTGGTCGGACGCTAATGAATCATGCATGCAAACACGCTCTTGTGAAAAAGGGAAAAAAATTCAGCTATCAATGTTAAGCCAGCGGGGCATTTGAGAAGTACAAATGAAATTCAGTATTATCAGACATGCAGCAAGTAGGTGACAAATTCACATTCCGCTTACCACAAACAATAATACAATTCAGAAAAGTTATTCAAAGGATAATTTAAACTAATTTTCTTTGTTGGAGAAATATATTTTCAACTTGTAAACAGCCCTAAAATGATAATGGTTCGGAGTTTCCGAAACATGTCTATTGTCATTTCCCTTAAGGATTATGCAACTCGATTCACATATTTGTTGGCAATTATCCTCATTATTGGAGTATTGTAATTTTTTATCACCTCTTGTATATATATACTTTTCAACTTGGAAAGAAAACAACCTATTTCATAATTAGATAGATTGACTCACTTGGTAAGTACGACAAATGCTGTCAAGAGTTGCCAAGTCTATCTTTTCCTAATTCTAACCTTCTTTTCTGCAGTCAGTTTCATTGCGATAAATCATCCCAAGTAGCGAAAACGACATATACAATTGCACGAGGTAAGGAGTATATTTCTCTTGCAGCATTAAGAGCCAATGTCACTATATCTCAATAGTCTAATACTAACCACTGATTTATGCGACAATAAGTTCTGAAATTGCGGTGTAAGCCATTTTACAGTCAAGCCGGCCGAGCTTTTTAGGGAAGGGGTTAGTTGTTCCAATTTATTGGATGTAAACATTATTTCATTATTGGTTGCAGTAAACATGAAATTGCTTCAGCGCAAATCACTGTTAAGATCAGAGAGAATAGTAACCTAACTAAGGCTTGGAGGTTTTCATGTGAATGCAACAGCATTCGCAATTTGTCAGTTTAAACGGTCGAAGAGTTGTCATTTTCAACAGCTGCTGCGAGTGCTTGCCTCGCCAGACTAAAGTAAGTGTTGAAAGCATGAACCCTTCCATATCCAGTTGCAATAGCGAGGGCTCGGCTGAATGAAGACATCGACAGACAGTTGTACTCGCAAGAGATCTGGTTTTATTTGTTTAACAAGAATCCATTTTATCAATTAGTGAAAATTGATTGACCCGGTTGAACATGACAAATGTTTGAGAGTCCATATTTTATCCTAGAATGCTAGTTTATAATGGTACATGTCAAACTGGACGAAGTTTAATTTTCTGATCAATTTACTGAGATTCCGATTTCCCTTCGCAGAAAAATATGAAAGCTACTGTGTATTCAACCCAAGTGCATATATCATTTTGTTAGAATTTGCCCGATCCTGATCTCCTTGGCATTTGTATTTGACGTAGTTTTGAAGTGCATATATTCAAACCAACTGATGCTGTGCTTTTTTAATTCAATTCGAATAGTTATTGAATTAACAATGATCAAGAAACTCCATCTCCTGGCGTTGCTGTATTTGTTCGCGGCTGCAAACATAAAGTTGGTAAGCTGCCGCTTTCCTTTTATTTAAAGGAATGGTGATGCAACATTTTGCAGTTAAATGATTAAATGATTAAATGGACCCAGTCAGCCTCTGCCATTTTCGATACCATCTAAATTTGGAATTGTATGGTGAAGCGAAAGTTATTACATTGCATTATGTTACGGAAGTGTTTTAATTGTAAATTTAGCAGGTTTCTCAGTGATCTCTTTCGTTTTTGACACGCTCAGCATGTAAACAATAACAAAGGTGTGGCCGACCGGGGCCCTTTAATTCTCCCGGCCCCGGCGTACCCGCCCATTTCCCCCCGCCTTGGCCTTTACATATATATGCGGCCCGCCTGTTAACTTATGCCCAAAAAGAAGAAATAACACTTCGCTGATTTTGTATCTCAGTGCGATAAATGAGTTGATTTGGAAAACTGTAGCTCTGTCACCGTGTGCCAATCAGAAAATTCCATGCATTTCAGTTGCTTTTCTGTAGATAAAAGCCGTAAAATCAGTAAAATGATACAAGAGCGCGATCTTTAAATAATTATTTGGAGATAAACTGTCACTGCAGTGTGCAACACGCAAAGGATTTTTCTTTTAATATACAGGGAGTCCAGATCGAAGCCTGCCAGTCGAATTGTACTGTTATCGAACCTGGAAGTAAGTTTACAATCTCGCTCTTCTCGTTTTCCTTTAAAACTCTTTAAACGCATTATTGACCAGTATTTTCTTCGCCTATATTTGAACATTCAAGCTGCAGTTACTACGTCCGTATTGTTCTTTTTTTTGGGGGGGGGGGAGGTGGGGTTACTTGCCTTTTATAACTTTCGGTCCCCCCGTTAACCATTTATTTCAATTTGACAGCCAGTGGATTTCTATGTGACGGTGAAACAATTAATTTTTGTGAGAGGCATTCACCATCTTGGAAGGTATCTCGCCTCAGTTGGAATAAGTTGACATTGCTTAATTGCAAAACTGACGAGCAACCTCGAGCTGGAGATCAGCTGCTGTTGTTTGTGAGCAGCGGAAAGCTGGAGAACTTTGGCAAATACGAAATTGGCACCGTGAAGATTATCTCGAGGAGTCTCTTAAAAGGGTAAGAACACCAATTCGCACCGCATGAAATTTGTGCCTGTGTGACTAGGTATTAAAATTTATTGTCAAGATACAATGAAAAAAAAACAAATTGGCACCGGGCGTTTTTGTTAACAATCTCCTGAATCCGAACTTTGACTGATTTGGCAAAGGTTTATTCACCTGTTTTCGTACGTAGCGCCGGGAACAATTTTCGCTTACTACTTAACTGCATGAGCGACAAGCTACAAAACATTGATGGTCCCCTAATTTTCAGCGTGTCGACGTTAATTTCTGATTTTGAGTGTCGCCAGTTCCCTAAACAGGACTCGCCTTGGATTTTCGTGAACGAGAACTCCTTCGGTATTGTTCGTATAGCGTGAAAAGGCCAACTATTTTTACCTGGTTAGAGTTCGCAAAGGAGTGTAGGGCACCCTCAATATATATTAAGCCAGTGTTCTGACAGTTTATTCTCTTTAGCATGAAGTCGTCGATGAAATTAAGTGCTTTTGATTCTTTGTCAGGTCCAACGTCTGCTATGTTACCCTAGACAAGCCAATCACTATGTTTTTTACGAAAGACAAATACACGTGCTTGATTGCCCAAATGTTTCCGTATTTCGGTAAAATCTCCCTGCGCAACAAATGTATTCTGACATGTGACGACCGGAAAGATGGCCTGGGAGGAATTCTGGCATTCAGAGCAAGGAGTTTGCTTATCGATCAAACTTCTAAAATAGAAATGTCTGGAAAAGGTAATGTTATTGCTCTCTAGTGACTGTAAGTATAATTTTTTAATGCACATAGTCTCGCTGCATTTTCAACAGAAACAATGCCAGCCTTTGTTTGTACTCAGTTTCACAAAACAATAATTTGGAAAGGAAAAATGGTACCCATTGGGGGTACCATTTACTTCACTGCCAAGTTCTGTTTAATTTCCTTAAGGGAGAAGTTCAAATTTCCGACGAGCATCCCTGAAATTTTTGCATGGAAGCCCCCTGCCGTGCACATACATAACTAATGTTTCGTAAACTTACCATTTATTTGCCATTTATTTTATTCTAAGGTTTCCGTGGAGGTGCTGGCGGTGATAACCGAGGAGGTGGAGGCTATGGCGGTGAAACGTTTTTCTGTTCTGCGCAAGAACCAAATATGGGAAAAGGAGGAGACATTAAAAGCGTCTGGGCAAAAAACAATGATGGAATTGGGGGAGGAGGTGGTGGGGACGGATCTTTTCGGTCACTTGGTAAGTATGGCAAAAGAATACAGGCTGATACAAAAAGAAATAGCACGCATTTCTATGTAGCTTAACCCTTTAACCCCCAGGAGTGCCAATTGGCACACAAGGTCATAACTTGATCAATATTTGTCCAATTAATTTGAATTTTTGGTATAAAAATTGTCTTGGATAGATCTGTATTTTAATGGCATAAAATTGCACCTCCCCCATATTTGAAACTTGATTGACCACCCCTACAACTTTTGAAACTTTTTTGCCTGATACATGTGTGACATGCAACATAACTGAAATGAACCACTTCACCGAGAGTTGAAAAATAAGATATAGTTAAGGGGTATACCCACTATAGACAGAGATAAACAACATTTTTAATCTTTTTATTTTTGACGATTAAACTAATTTCTTTTTAAACTGTAACTTTCTAGAACTTAGTTTAAGAGTTTTTTGGAATTTACGTAAAATGACCATTTGCCTTGGGGGGTAAAGGGTTAATATAAGGACTGACCAAAGTGGCGAAAAGAGACTCCAGAATAACTTGCATACGATATGCTTTGAAGAAATTCCAGGGGTAAACAGTTTCACAGCACATTTAGTAACGCGTGCGCACAGATGGCCATGCGCTAAAGAAAAAATTGAACTATCCCCTATCTGTTAAATCCCAAAGCCTGGGTTCAGCCCCTATAAAGTCCACGGAAGGGACAGTTTAGGGACTGGACTACTTCTCCAGGAAACGACTCTGTTGCAGGTAGTTATAACGAATTTGTTAACAAAAGCACAGAGCTCTCTTGCCAAGGCAACTGAAATAGTGCTAAAAACAAAATAATAAATAACACCCGTAGGTTCTTATATCCTATCTGAAGAAAAACATTAAATTTTTGTCCAGGTTACCATGGCGGCCCAGGAGGTTACGGCGCCGGTGGGGGTGGAGGAGATTCCATTACCAACAGTGATGACGGAGCAGCCGGTGGGGGAGGTGGTGGACATTTCTCCGGTGGGGGAGGAGGGGGTGGAGGGAGTGGATGTGGTGGCCAAGATGGCGGAAAAGGAGGCCTTGCTGGAAGCGTAAGCAATGTATTTTGCATAACTACTAACAATAATACGAATTTATACATACACGATACTCCGTGGAGCTTGTTCATAGCTATTGAGGTTATTTTAGCTCGAGCTTTAAGGATGAAATAAAAGTAATCTTTGATCGAACTAGCTGGCTTAGCCCCGATGTAAAATCCCGTGACCCTTTCTCTTTGTTTTCGGCTATTAATTTTTTGCTGTAGATTGTTTAGAGGTTCTTTGAACTGTCTTGTTCGTTATTAATTTTGTCGCTGGACACTTTCGCAGCCCATTTTACATCACTCTCCGTTCCTTTATCTGGGCTGAATCTCAGTCGCACAGTTTTTTCTATTCTTATTTTCACTCAGTGATCTCTAATCCTAGATATCTTGTGTTTCAGACTGGTTCATACGCTGGGGGTGGTGGCCAGTCCTCGTGTCCGGGTGGAAATGGCGGCAATGGGGGAAATGCTGGAGACTGGGCTCCAAACAAAGCACCGCACTGCTACGATAGAAGCGCAGCAGGTGGTAATGCAGGCTCAGCTAATAACGGCGGAGGAGGAGGTCAGGTTATATCACTGTCGTAGCAGACATTACCCGATTGTACATTGTTCGCTTTGTAAGGCATCTAAGTATAATTCCAATACTACAAGGGCTTGCAGTTGGCCATAGTAGCTTTTAGATGCGGGCATTATGATTAAAATAACAAAAGGCAACTGGACTATAGTCATCAGTTAAGTTTATTTGAAACAATTTTTTTTCAGGTGATTCTTGCGGTACACATTACGGGGGTGGTGGAGGAAGAGGTAAGCTAATAGCTTCATGCCAATTTCTTGCCGAATTTCATGATCACAGTCACCTGAGGCCATGCAGTGTCTGTCAGAAGAGTCGCGTTTCTTTGCAATTCAATCATTTCGCGCTCATAAATGAAACATTTTCACGAATAAAGGCTTTTTTCCTAGAAATAATCATCGACAGACGAGGCAGTTCAAGCGCCTGATATGGTAAAGGTGCAATGCTCTATTCGTGTTCGACAATTTGCAAATGATTGTTATAATAACTAAATAATTAAAAAGCCGTCTTATCATTTCTTAGGTGGCCTTCAATTTGGCAGCACAGACTTCACGTCACGACTGAGTTACGGAGGGGGTGGTGGAGGGGGTGGAGGTAGTGCATTTAGTGACGACCCCAACCCAGGAGGGAGAGGAGGAAACGGTGGGGGCCTGGTATATCTACAGCTGGAAGAACTCAAGCTGGACGGAGCCATCAATGCAAATGGTATGACAATTTGTGACAAAATTCCCTTTTTCGACTCTAAAATACAATGATCTTATTCTGCCACTAACAGTAATTACATCCCACAGGTCAACCAGGCCAGTGTTTAAACAAAAAGGCTCACCGATCAGCCCCTGGGGGGAGTGGTGCCGGTGGTAGTGTGGTTATAATCACCAAGAGACTCCTCGGTGACCCCAGGGGTAAAATCTCCGTCTTCGGAGGGAGCCCGGTAACATGTGCCTTTGGAGCCGGTGGGGGTAAGTACATTCATTTTCCCTGTTTTACATAACGGAGCGAATATTTTGCTCACGTATACATAACTGATATAAACAGAGAATTTGAAGTGCTTACAGTTGGCCTTTGACAAAACTAAAGAGCTGTACATGCAAGGGAACTGCTTTTTACTACGCAGTGTCTAAAATAAAGGGTACAACGAAAAAACGGTCCACGACAGTAAGAACGTTTGGTTTCTCAATTCACGGAAATGCAATCGCGGTTCTGGATTACCAGTGAAAATAAAGTTCATGAAAAAGAATCGCTCGTATACAATAATAGCTAAGCCAATCAGGTATCCAATTGGAACAGCTTCAAATTGGATACCAATAATTGGACACCCACCCTATTCGCCCATCAATCACGTACGCTTCGATGCATGCCTTACTACCATTTATAGTAAAGAGATTCGTACAAGATCTTCTCAAGACTTCCTAACCTCGAAATTTGTTAGACAAAATTGATTCGTGTCGGTCAATTCATAGATAATTGACCTCGTAATTTCAAATTGGCTTCGCGCTACGCGCTCAGTCGAGTCACTCTCCCCGAATTATCAGTACTCCCTCATTCCTATTACTGAAACCGATTCAAATAGACATTTCAGATATTTACCTCTAAGCAATCATTATACTTTCAGGGTGTTTAAACATCACCAAAGATCTACCATTAGTTACCAATTAACACAATTCGACAGGATTTAATGTTTAATAATTGTTCATCAGGTGGTGGAGGTGGCGTTGGACGCTGGGTTGTGCAGGAGAATAAAACGATCCACAGTTAAACCCTACAACAAACTTGTGTTCAAGCTTCGACAACCGATGATTCGCGCTTTAATATGTAGAATACCAAGTCATTGCATGTGTTTTAAAATGTAATGGAGTAGCTAAATACAACCAAATTGAAAACTGAATAAAATTAAATGAAGTTATTTAACAAAGTGTCCTTCAATCCTTTAAACATTTTCACCCTTGCGAGTTTCAGTTTCAGTCCAATCACTTTCCTCGCGAAACCTCCGCGGTGAAAGATTAACACGAGGGCGATTCCCCCCCCCCCCCCAAAAAAAAAAAAACAGGCCCATATCAGACAGAACACCAGGAAATCAAGCGAAGGATTTATCCTGGACGCACGAACGATTTTTGTACTAGCAACAGGAGAATACGGTCAAAGAGGGAAGAGTTTATATTAAAATTCACTTAAATTTCAAAATTCTAGCACTTGGACAGTATGGAATATGATGATATTATGACGGTTAAATGTAATCCTTTGCTTAAAGGACCACACTCAACCAAAATGTATTGCGGGCGCGCATAGCATCAGCATCGTTTCCTGCAATTTTGATAACACGGATTTGTTGAATATTGCAAAACCAGATCTGATTTGGCACATCGTTTGTGCACAAAGAGGACACAAATTAAGATGAAAGCACGGGCTACAAACATGTTAAACGGCAATTTGGAAGGAAGCGTCGCCGAGCGGTTTAGGGCCCTGGCAAACTCCTACCCAGTCGCTATTTACAGGTTCATGGAATGAGAGAGCATTGCATACTAGGGAAGACTGAGGCGCGCGGGGTGTCGATCTTTACTAGTGTTCAATCTTCTCTCGCCCCCAGTACCCGTAACTAGCGACTGGGTACGATTCTGGGGCCCTGGTGTTAAAATTCGGGTTCAAGGTCCACACCCTGGCACTAGCGGAATTTTTTTTACCGCCAGTTGAGCTTTTTAACCATAAACATGTTTACATGTTCATTTAAAAGATTTGCTTTCCTTGTTTTAGTGGTATCCCTGAAAACTAGTTAAGCTTAGTGCTTGGGAAGAAAAGTGCATGACCACTATAAGTATAGGTAATCACATGAGGCCAAGTACTATTAAGGATTAATTGCACGAGAGTTTTCAAAATTTTCCAAAATTGCCCGAGTCGCGAAGCGACGAGGGCAATTTGGAAAATTTTGAAAACTCAAGTGCAATTAATCCTTAATAGTACGAGGTCTCATGGGATTACTTATCAATAAAGGGCAAAATTTATACGAAGGAAAATCACGCGCGCAGTCTATTTTTATCTGGGAAGCCTGTTTAGCGCTACGGCAATTAACGGATTAGCCAATCATTAACAGGTAATCATGCCCTCTCTTGATTACTAAAAATGCCCTCGATTAAGAAAAAATGCCCTCTCTCTCAACCAATCAGCGCTCAGTAATTTTGCCCTTTATTGATAAGTGACATAAACATTTTTGCACTCACAATGACGAAAATTTTTCACAATTTTGCTACGCTTTGTCATTAAACCACTTCGGAAAATACCAGAATACTCTTTGTTTGTCGCCAAAATTTTGCATAAGCATTGTTTCCAGTTTCTCATGGGACTTACAATGGTCCCAAGAGAAAACAAAAACAATGCTTATGCTAAATTTTGGCGACAAACAAAGAGTATTATGGTATTTTCTGAAGTGGCCAAAATAAACAGGCGTACGGGCAATTTTATCCAGGGGGAGGGAGGGGGCGGTGCACAATTTGCCCAAAAATTTCTCCCAAGCTGTCTTGCCCAAATTTCTCTTTCTGGACAAAAAATCTGAGTTGCCCAAAATTTGGGGGACTGCTGCTGCCGCCCCCTCCCGTCCCGTACGCCTATGCACACATGTATCTCGCACCATCCTCGTCTATTTTAATTTTGAATTCAAAGTTACGGCCATCAACACTGCATCAAGCAACCTGAGACGAGAGCAAAAATCTCTCCTAGAAAATCAGAGCATAATCAGAACATAACTTCCCACAAATACGGGTCAGATATGGCACAGTTTGTTTCGCCACGATGAGCATGAACAATTATAAAGCTCAAATAAAAAACGCGCCAAAATAAGAATGAAATCTGTTCATATAGACTGTACTGGAATAGCCGGCAGTCAAGGAGATGACTTAAGGAGAAAAACCCGCCTGCGAACACAGCACCTTCGCCTGATGTTGAACTCGGTGACTATATCGTGGTGATGACCTCGTTGTTTATTTTAACATAGACTCTTGTATTCCGAGAACGGTAATAAATTTGAGTGTAGACGTAGTACCGTCCAGGGGTGGGCACAGTCAGTTTTCGGTCGTGGTACTTCATACCGCCTGCAAGGGGGCTGTGTGTGGCGCTGACGGGCCAGTCTCTTATCACTGAAAAGAAATCAAGCAAAGCAATGTTTTAGTTATAAGGAAGCGATAACATTACCCACTACTGGTTCCTACAACTACTACGAATCGTGTTGTCTTTTCCGCTTTCAACAAGCAAGATCATCAGATAATATGCCCAAAATCTTCAATCCGTCATTCTATGCTGTTATTTTTTACAAAACCGCTGCAGACACTTACTCTCTAAGGAAACTGTAGCTTATAGAAACCGTTTTTAACACCTTCGCTGGGTTTTGCCTAAACTTACGTTTTAGATTTGGTGGGTTTTCAGTCAGATTCCTGAAAAAATAAATTCGGGAAAAAATTGAAACTTGAAATATTGTAATATTGAAAGTTGATCTCTTCAAACAATTGCACCACAATTCCAACGATAATAATTAAGCAATAGACCACAAGTTTCTATGGTTTATATAACAATTATTCCGTGAGCCCGCGTTGGATATGAAGTGATAAAATAACCAACGAGCGCGTAGCGCTCGTTGGTTATTTTATCACTTCATATCCAACAAGGGCGAATGGAATAATTGTTTTAGTCAATTCTCAAACCATATCTCTTGAAGTTTTGTGGGAGACAGCTCCTGAAACCTGCCAGTGTCGGCCATTATAGAGGGCTGAAGTTAAAAACTTCGTGCGGAAGATTTTTAAACTTGGCGCACTATTTTCCATATGACGTAAAACTCCGACTATTGGCTCATAGTCGGAGTTTTTTAGCCAATCAAAAAGCTAGAAATGCAATAGTCGGAGCTGAGAATATACTAAAAGCTGATAAACCACGCGGGATGTTGGCAGAACACGAGAAGAATTTTTACATCACGAGCCGCAAGCGAGGGATTTACGAATTCTTCGAGTGTTCTTCTAACATCCCAAGTGGTTTATCAGCCTACAAACCATAGTAAGTTGTGGTCTATTGCTTTTATATAATAATTCAGAAGACGCGCGATTTTTCCATGAGTTTACTGGCAAAATAAACCATAGCTCATTGACCAATCAGAGCGCGCGCATTGATTTGGTTATTATATAATGATCAATGCCTTTGCCAGCTTGACAAGGCACAACTTGTTTTCTGGCAGCCTCAATGTGAGCAGATGGTTTCTTTGAATCCTATTTTAAGTATAAAAGGGAAAATCCCGTTAGTATTGTATTAATTGGCCAGAATCAAATGATTGCCTTTAGGAAAAGCCTTGAAAGATATACCGATTTAATGAATGTTACGAGCGGAAAATATACATAGTGAGTTATTTACCTGTAAGTTGCATTTGTAATACGTTCCCAAGTCTCCTTTTTCACCCTTCTCGCCCTAAAATAATAGCATATTTGAATCAGCATGATCTAAACCAGCAGGGTGTGTAATGAATGTCACTGACTTTTGCCCGGCAGAGTTATAGAGTGGCTATCAACTGAGTGCTTGTCAAGAATAACTGGCCATGGCGTCAAACTTGGGAAAGCAATCTTTTTTTTTTCCTTTACCGATCACAGAGTGTACTAAAGCAAAATCAGATCAAAGGAAAATAGAAATACGGAACACGAGAACTGTTCTCAACGAAAAGAAAAACAGAATTAACAGCTGAATTAATGACAAGCTAACACTGAACATACTTTACCTTAACGCCTTCTGTTCCATGCACATTGATGTTGATGGGATTACCAGGCGTCGCACAAGGTTTCTGCCAGACATGAAATATAATTCATATAAAAATATTCTGCGGGAGATCCCCGAGGGAGAGGTTGGGTTAAATAGTGCATGCGCCTCGCACCTGATATGTATATTTTCGGGTATAATCGAAGGTTGAAAGATTCAAAATTATATTTCAAACCACTTGCAGGAAGTGAGCGTCTTGTATTGGCGAATCAGTACATTAGGCATTCTTTTAGCAATAGTTAACAATAGTAGATGGTAAACGTGAACATTTTTTGAACGAACGATGCTAATTCTCGCTGTGTACGGGTCTACGACAAAAGAGAGTAATGTATTAATCAAGGGAGACAATGAAACGCAAAGACCTTCCGATTTAAGGTGTTAAAAAGAGAACAAATTAAAAGTTCAATCTTACCTTCTCTCCTAAAGTACATTTGGCACAAACCAAGAGAACAAAAATCAAAACGAATTTCATGGCAACATCAGCCATGACCGTGCATACTTCAGTAAGAACTGAACTGAAATACTCAGAAACTCTGAGCACAGCTCAATTTATTGTTTCAGTACAATGGGCAGGTAAAGACAAGAACAGTCTATTCTTAGCTACTGTACACTTCCGCTTTATTTTTATATGTTATCATACTTAAGAACTTGAATATGCTTTGTGTTGGGAAAGGTGGAATTCTTTTTTCGGCAGTTTTGTGGAGGGGGGGGTATCCAGAAAAAGCATTTTAAGGTTGTTCAACATGGATTCAGTAATATAAATCGTCGATACGGCACCGTTCGGGAAGAAAATAAGATTTTGTATTTTTTCTGTCTCTTCCATTTGTGTAGCAGACGTTATGAAGCAAACAATTATTATAATTAGCATAGTAACCAGACATTTCTTTCGTACAGATGTTGCAATATAAGCTTACATTTGGCACTTAAACTGATACAAATTAAAATAATAAACTAAGTGCGTTGGAGAGGTGTTGACAATACTTAATAAAACTCGTATCTTCGATATGCTGTACTGAGTTCTGCTTAAATAATAAAAATGTTCCTTTTTTCAACTGTAATCCCTGACCTTTATTTCCTAACCGTTTAGCAAGTTCTATATTTTTAAAAAAAATCGCTTTCAAATGTTTTTTCTTTCTTACCGATGGGGAATGAGCGACGATCCCCACATCGCCCTGTAACCTTTTTTTTTTTTTGCTGCATTGCCAAATATTCGAAAACCACGTTCGTCAGAGAATCCTAGTTCACTCAATCGTTTTCCTGGACAATTACTAAGGGGAAGAATGATTTTTAGGTGTAAAACTCTCCAAACAGGCTGACACTTGATGTTCGAAAAAAAGATAGAACTTTAATTAACAATATACCCGTAATGACGCGTACTGAAGGTGAGTGCATACTTCAGACCGCAGAAACCCAGGTTTCTAAATCCTGGCCATTCACCAAGCACGTAGATATGGTGCTTTATTTTTTACTGATACACGCTTCATTCTCAGTGTCTTGGACTAATGAAGGCGTATATAAATAGGTAATGAATTACAAATTGCGGAACAATCTGACAAAACGATCGATGGGGGGGGGGGGGACAAGCAGGTACTGTAACGTCTAGTTTTCTTATGATCGCTGCTGATCGGTAGAGGTGGCTGTAATCTGATTCTATAATATTGTAAAATTTTCTTACTTTCAGCTAAACAGAGAGATTCAATAAAAGCCCGTGAGGTTTTCTAAGCGTTTTAGTTAATAAGTCATTTTAAACTGTTTTATTTAGCTAGTGTTAGCCGGCAAAAAGTTATCACTGAAATAACCTGGGTCCACCAGCAGCAAGTTTCAAAAATTTCGCCGTGCTTGACCATAATTAATTATTGAGGTTTTGAGGTTTCAGAGGAGACCATTTTCAAATTTATTAATTTCATTTCGTAAACAAGACCTGTCTGTTCCTGCTTGTGTATCTGAAGAGCTCGATAACAGCTACACGTAAATACCTGAGACTCGCTTTCGTGGTCCGCTCGAAAAAGGTACTCAAATTCTGACCTAAATGGAAAACTCAGACTAAACAAGCTCATAACCAATACAGATTGGGGCTTCACGTTATCAATTAGATGACTCCCCCTCCTTTACCGGTCATTAACTAAGCTATAATACACGCGAGTAAACTTCGTTGCAATCAGTTTACCAAGAATGCCAAGAAAACAACAAAGCAAATATTTTGACAAATGCTGTTTGGGACAGTTAAACTCGCTCTATATAATGTAGTGGTGGACAATTGAGTTGGGTATCAATGACAGTAGGAAATTTCTTTCGTTTTCCGTTGTTTTTTACTTTTATTTGGGTCTCCCCTAGCGACCATTAACGTGTTGTCGAAGTGCCAAATCTTTGAAAAGCGAATCGATTATACAAGCAATAACAGCTAACTCATTTTGCATATTTTTTTCTGCCGAATACAACAGATACAATAGAACAATTAAATTATAATCTAATAGGTGGCTTAAAGTCACGCTTGATAGATTCCTTCGCTTATTTCGCCGATGTGATTTACAAGTCAGCACACACTACTCGAGTTTGATTGAAATGAACTTTAGTGTGTGAGAATCGGAGCTGGCTTAGAGTAAGAATGGTCCTGAAAAGCAAGATTTCTGACGTTCACATCCCACAAGACCTTTCTTGGCCACAGTTCGTGTTTCAAAACTTTGAAAACTACGGGAGCAAGATTGCAATTGTGAGTTTGGTTTTCTATCAATCTATTTCTTTAGTTTGATTATTCCTCTGGGCCTCTCGGATTCATTTGTTGGTGTTACGTTCTAACACAAACACAATAAGTACTCACAAGTCAAATTATTAAATTATTGACAGCTGCCGGCTTTCGTGTTCATTAAGAAGAGACGTTAAAGGTGCTCTCGACTTAGAACAGCTTATAACTGTCGAAAACCGGTTCTTCCAAGGGGATCAAAGATTGAGAATAGAAGCATTTTGTACAAGTTTTGAAAAATCATGACTCTTAATCTCTTGTAGCTCATTATTATAAACGACCTTTTGTGTAGTGCATATATTGCGCATTTTATTTTATCCTTGAGAATGATTCTTTCAAACAACATTTTGTGAAACAAGGAAAGATCATTTAGATTCGTAAAAAACTAAATAGCATTGTAGCAAATGGTTTGTTTGTTTTTATTTCCTCGAAGGAAAATTTCTATAGCTTGTTACGTCTTGAAACTGACTCACACGCTCAACTGACAAAGGAAGAAAGCCAGGTCATGATAGTTCATCATTTTAGCAAATCTTACTCGCCGACTTAGATGTTTTCGTTATAAAGTATTATCTGTAAATTCAAATGTTAATCTTAAAATGGTTCAAAAGCTAAAGTAAAAAGGTGCTTTTCCCACGGCTAAAAATGTATCAAAATTGACCGCTGTTTGTATCGATTAGGGTAGGTGTTGTTGCTATGGTGATGTGACTCACCTTTTAAGTTCCCTGTTGTTTTGGAGCAGTGTTTTGGTTGTCGTTAATTTATTTTGTTTTTATTTGTTGTTTAGTTTTTTTTTTCTGCTTGTTACTGTCGCTAAACTGAATTGAAAGCATCATCTTAGCATTTAGCGAAGCAAGAATATCCTTCCTGGAGCACAAATAACGAAACACTGAGACAGATAATCTCAAACCCGCGCCTGAGAGGATCAGGGCGAGAGAACGTCTGACACTTCAGACTATGTAATAGATAAATCATGAAGTGTTGTTAGCAACCCGATCTCTAAGCTAATCCGCGCGCGAATCTGATTTGAAAGTAAGTAGGTAACTCGATTTGCTCTCCCATTGTTTTTTATTCAGACACATTCTCGTACCCAGAGTCGCTTGTCCCTCTTAGCCGGCTGGGCCTGTGCACGAGGAACAAGTGGCTCTGGGGACACACGATTTGATTCGCTGAAATCAAACAAAGGGAGTCCAATCACATCAGCGAATCAAATCGTGTGTCCCCAGAGCCACTTCTTCCTCGTGCACAGGCCCAGCCGGCTAAGAGGGACAAGCGGCTCTGGGGACGAGAATGATTCAGACATAGAAAACTCAGGCTTGTAGTCTAATCGTTAAGTATAATCACCTGGTATAATATAGATTTTTACATCCTTTATGATTATCTTAAAGCACCCCTTGTTACATACCGCCTTGTCTACATTCCCTGGTTACAAGTTTTAATTTGCTTTACGGTGGCATATAATGGTTTTCAGTATTTTCAAGGCCTCATATTTGATGGGTTAGTACAACCACGTTTTATCAGTTGCTGTTACATGCAGTATTGGCATGACTAAAATGCGCAATCATTGGTCATCAAGTTGTGATTATTTTCTTGACTTAAGTGGTTATCTTAATTTTTTGAAAGGTTTAAGCGGCTCTAAATCCTTCTGATAAAAAATGTTTAACTTTTGTATCATGACATCCTGGTTATCAGTGTTGAAAGCTAAAGTCAATGGTGTTTCAACAGGTTTCAGCGTTGCTATGGTAACCACTAATCTTAAGAAAATGTTTACAGCTTCCTGGCCAATGATAGAGGGCACTTGTTTCATGCCATTACTTTAATAGCAACCGATTAAGAGTGATAGCACTGACACATTAAAGTGTGAGGGCTGGAAAAGGCTGAAAACCGTTATCAGGCACCTTAAAGAGTTTATGACAGGATTTTTTCGGTCTTTGGTTCCTTGATATGTATAGCAAACGAAAAATAATTTCGAAATGACGGAAAAGAAAATTTTGCTGCACTTTCGGCTGCCCGAAATAGGCCAGTTTTCAGCGAAATCAACAACTGATCAATTACTGCAGTGGCTTACATGTCTACCATCTCTTAGGTTTCGCTTGAAAACTAAATTTCAGTTCTATTTTTCTTTCTTTCAGGTGGACGGACCATCAGGCCGTTCTTACACTTTCCAACAGCTAAGCATTCTCACCAAGAAATGTGGATCAGCTCTCAGCAAAGAGGGCTTAAAAAAGGGCGACGTCTTCGCCATCCTTCTACCCAACCTCCCAGAGTTTCCGATAATTTACTACGGTGTTATTTTTGTTGGAGGAATCGTGACAACCATGAACCCAATGTACACCGTGAAGGAAATCACACATCAGCTTCAAGATGCAGGCGCCACATTCATCATAACAATACCGTTATTTGCTGATAAAGTCAAGCAAAGCGCTTCCAGCGTGGGAATTAAAACAGTTTACGTCGTCGGCGAAGCCGAGGGCTGCGAGCCGCTTTCGGGTCTACTCCAGGATGATGGCGAAGATTTTCCGGAAAATCTCGAAATCAACCCGAAGGATGATGTGGCCTGCTTGCCGTATTCCAGTGGAACAACAGGTGCCCCGAAGGGAGTGATGTTGACTCATTATAATTTGATCGCAAATGCCTCAATTGTTACTCATAAAAACTTCATGTGGGATGAAGACGATCCTGTTATTCTTGGTCTCTTACCGTTTTTCCATAGTTTTGGACAGGTCATATCATTGTCATGTGCCTTGCTCAAGGGTGGAAAGATTGTATGCGTGCCAAAGTTTGAGCCAGAGTCTTTCCTCAAAATCATTCAGGAACATAAGGTTGGTATTGTCTTCCTTCGACTTTCTTCCTTCCTTCCTTCTTTCGTTTCTTTATACTTCTTTCTGTTGTCACATCTTTTCCTCTTTACCATATGCTTAGCGGTTCCGCAATATCAAAAAATTAAACTATAACGAAATCGAACCTATGATTTAAAAGCGTTATATAAAGGTCGGTGAAGGTTTTTACCATAACTGCAGAAATACTCGCACGCTCATTGGCTAATATTCACGGTCGAAAAATTCATCGAAAAAAAAGATGAAGCAGTATGACGCCAACGCTTGCGCTTGTTGAAAACTTTTACCAACAACTTTATTCTACACCAAATTTGACAATGTGATGAAGAAATTCATGGTCGATTACAGGACGTACCATAACAAGTTCACGTCTATTTGTTAAATCCATCCAGGCATTCATGCCGGCAGTAAACAGTTCAGAAACGTACCAAATTGGCTACCACGCCAAGTTGTCAGCGCGTGTTTATATATTTCGTTCCCAGATCTCTCACGCGGCTGTTGTGCCCTCGACAGTGTTATTCTTAGCGAAGAGTCCGCTGGTCGAACAGTTTGACTTGTCAAGTCTGAAAGATATTACATCCGGGGCAGCCCCACTAAGTGTCGAGCTGTCAAAAGCCTTGAAGGAGCGCCTGCCATCAGTCCAATGGTTCAGGCAAGGTAAGTCAAGTAATGAAAGAGAGAAAATGAGCATCGCAGTGAATTTCCAATTTAAGCAGTTGAAATATTCAGAGTTTCAACGGTGACCTACGATGCAATGCTCTACCAACTGAGCTATGAAGCCACACGCATTTCTGTGAATTCATATTTTCCCGTTAGGAGTGAAATGAACTAACGTGTATGAAATAATTCTTATATGAACTGCGGATGTAAATGAAAGTGAGAAATGATCATCGCAGTGAACATCCAATTCAAGAGACTGGAATAAAGAAGCCTAAAAAAATTCAGAGGTTCTTCTGCTGAAGCCCTGAATTTTTCAGGATTAATTCTTTATTTCAATTGCTTAGATTAGAAATTCACTGCGATGAACATTTCATCTACATCCGCAGTTCATATAAGAATTATTTCACCTTTACTTCGTTAGTCTAGTAATGTTCGTTTCAGCTTAGCGACTGAATAAGGTTCATTGATGGTGAGGTTTAACCCCCCCCCCCCCCCCTCTGTTTACACACGAAAAGCCACTAGATAGGAGCATTGGCCCTCCCTTGCGCGGTGATCACCGCCTATTTTTCGCCAATTAAATTGACCATACGGACCACCGAACGCCGTTCATGTGAAATAAAAAAATCATTACAGACGCGCGAATATTAAAAAAGTTTTTATAAAAATGTAGGTAAAAAAGGCCAAAGAAACTAAATTCATGTGAATTTCCAATTTTAGCAATTGGGATAAAGAAGTCTGAAAAAAATCGGGGCTTCAAGGGATTCGAACCTGTGACCTTCGCAATACCAGTACGATGCTCTACCAACTGCGCTATGAAGCCACACATTGGCAGCGAGGTCAATTTATTGAGTTCATATTTTCCTTGAGGAGTGAAATGACGTAAAATATATGAAATAATTCGTGATTCATGAATTATTTCATATACTTGATTTACGTCATAAATTAATGTGTCGGTTTTCTTGCGTTCAATTTTTCACAGCCTCCGGTCAACCTCTCAACGTATTAAATCTACGGAGCGTTTTAAAAACTAGAATTTCATTTACAAATAGAAGCGCAATATAGAAAAACTAGAAGGCGATAAAAGAGGTTCGAACTGCGAACCGACATTCCCCTTTCTTCTGATTTTTATTACCTTTGCTAAGCGCAAACTAATAAATAAATGTAATTCTTACGCTGAATTGTGTGTGACTATTCAAATCAAAGATATTGAGCAGTGACTCCATGTGATGTAGCTTGTTCTAATTTTCAGAAAAGGAAATTTGGGATTGATTAATTTATTAACAAACTTGGTCACTCTTGGGTATGAAATACAGGTTTGACGAGAATGTGGATCCCAAGCGGTTACAGGATACACGATATTTTGAATTACTTTTTGCGACGAGCCAAATTACCCTTAAAACGTAGGAAATAGTTTACTAAATAAAAAAAACACCAAAGAGGTGATAACAAACCAAAAAGGAACAAGGATGGTTAAGGACGGAGAACATTGAGACAGATTACAAATGACGATTTTGAAAAATTTAGGCTAAATTTAAGCGTTATAATCAAATTTGCTCCAACAGGAAAATAACTGTTTTGTTTTCCCGGCTAGGTTACGGAATGACGGAATTAAGTCCTGTATGCCACGTGACTCCGTTTGATAACATTAAATACGGATCTGTTGGAGTTCTATTGCCAAATCTTGAGTGTAAGGTAAGTAGCAGCACAAACTAAATGTAATTAAAACATAATTTCATATCTTGAAATAGATATAGTGATGAGCAGTTCCTTTCTTACCGATTTCTTTCTCTTTACTTTTGCTCAAATATTTCTAAAAGGCGATTTAGTATGGTAGCGAGTAATCATCATCATCATCATCATCATCATATCCTTTATTTAAACACGATAAAATTTAAAGCTAAAGCTTGTGGGGTCGTGTAAAAAATAGTTACAATATGAAACGATGTTAAAATATGGATAAAATTACTCATACAACTAACATGAATGTACGATTAATTCCTAAAAAGAGTAATATTTAAATAAATTCGCGTAACTACATCTAAATAAAAATAACTGCTAAAATTAAGACATAAAATATTTAAAAGCAATTAAAATCCTGGTAGTGCCTTGGCAGCGACTGAACCGACTGGGCGCTAAAATCAAGCTCTTTAAAATAAAAGTCTTTCTTTACTTTACGATAAAAATCAGTAAACTGCCCCGTAAAATAAGTCGAGACAGCGTTCCAAAGGATAGCGCCTCTGTAGCTAACAGAGTTTTTAAGAAACTTCGAATTAAAACGCGGGACGATTATGTTATTACTCCTTCTAAAACTGTATGCAGTGCAAGGTTTATTTGCCAAATACGAAAGAGCCGCTGGTGCTTCGCCTATAAACACGCTATGAAATAATTTAATTAATCGTAGTTTATAGTAAAATGCTAAAGTGTTCCAATTCGACTGACGGTATACTTCATCAGCTTCCTTTCAACACAATCGTCTTTTGATAACACGCGTGAATTAAATTTTGTATTTTTTTCCTAGGTTGTTGACATTGAGAATGGTGACGAGCTTGGCCCTAATAAAGAAGGAGAGATCTGTGTCAGGGGACCCACTGTTATGAAAGGTAATGGCGGTGGGCGGGGGCCAAAGGGGCGGTAGGTTAAGGAGCTCTACAGACAGAGACTCAACATATGTTTGCAGAGAAATATGTTTCTATAATTGTTTTGCGGGTGGTAAAATTGACAGGAAACATGAAGAAATGTGTCGCTCACCGACCTGGCTGAAAGAGGAAATGTGCTACCAGAAACATCGATCGTGGGTGCAATGCGCACTCTTAATTTGATTTGAACCTTGGGGAGTGGGGACGGGACTGGTCGGTAACATTCTTGTCGGGAGAAAAGAGCGAATGGTGGTTGGAAACATCGTGTACCAGAAGCATAATTTGCTTCCTGGATAAAAAAATCGACGCTAGAATCAATATTTCCCGTATGGCAAAACTGGGAGACATTGGAAAAAATTGCGCGCGCTAAGAATGTTTCTTGAAACATGTTTCCTCGTTTTGGTGGGCATTTAATTTTTGAGCTGATAGCAATACGTTAGAGGATTGGAAAGAATGATTGGAGGAAGCTTGTCGGAGTTTTAACGGGGCCACTAGCTAGATTTGTTCTCGGTTGTCCTCAGTTGAACTTTCTAAGCCACGCTTTGTAAATAGCTAACTCAAAAAACTGCTTAATTTACAAGTAGCTAACTTGTTAGCCTTATGCGGATGGGATTGTTTAATAGGCAGATAAATACGTTTATTTTAATATGAATTAGTGCATGGCTAACAGTTATTATCATTAATAGCACTGGTTTGAAATACGGAAAACCCGATGACACTACTTGCACAACAATAAAATTCACAAGAACATCATATCCTGTTTGAGTTTCGGTTATAATAACATAAATACGTCACAGTTTTTTTCGTTTCTAGCTTTGTTAACCTATCTATCTTACAACCGGTAGGGTACCTGAATAACCCAGAAGCGACTGCTAAGACAATTGACAGTGATGGCTGGCTTCACACAGGAGGCATTGCGCATTATGATGACGATGAACATTTCTTTATTGTCGATCGTCTGAAGGAACTTATCAAGTATAAAGGATTCCAGGTACTATATACACCTTATTCCAAAATGGCTACTATCTTAATATTCTTTTGTTGGTATTCGAATTAGCCCTTCTTGCCTCGTTTTTAAGCTCAAAAATCAAAAGAATATTTTATCTTGAACGAGGCAACAAGGGCCAATTTGTGCGTGCATAGATCAGCGGCCATTTTGGAATAAGATGTATTTGGTTTTTACTTGTTTTTCGCTTTAACACTTCGTCATTGGCTAGAGTTTCTAAACTAATTTTATTTCTATTTAATAAGCTGTGAGTGACAACGTCTTCGACGCTTTTCGCAGTGATATTTAGGATATTATTACATCTGTCTTGTGCCTGTTAAATTCTCGGCTGGGTCTGTGCACGAGGAACAAGTGGCTCTGGGGACAAGATATTGGATTGGCTAGAATCAAACAAATGGAGTCCAATTAAATCAACCCTTTTAAATTACCTTTCGTTGTAAGGTAGTTTAAAATGGTTGATTTGACTGGACTCAAATCGGGGACAAGAATGGATCGGTTTGCAAATCATTCTGTAACTTTCATTCCCAGGTTCCTCCTGCCGAGCTCGAGTCTCTCCTCGTTTCTCACTCCGCCATAGAAGATGCTGCCGTAATCGGAGTCCCAGACGATAGAGCAGGCGAACTACCCAAGGCGTTTGTCGTAAAGAAAGCAAATGAACAAATCACTGAGGAGGAGATAGTGAAATACATCGAGGAACGAGTGGCACCGCATAAGACCTTACGGGGCGGTGTGGAATTCATCGATAAAATCCCCAGATCTATGAGTGGTAAAATTCTTCGTAGAGAGCTCAAAGAGAGAGTGACCGCCGAGCTGAAAAACATGGCGGCCAATACGACCCAACAGGAGGAGGAAAACGTCATCAGGAGTAAAAACCCGGATGTAGAAATTCCAGATAATCTGTCGTGGGCGGAGTTTGTCTTCCTGCATTTTGATGAATACGAGGACAGAGAAGCTATTGTAAGTCTTACAAGACAGTACTGTTCACTTTTAGATGAGGTTAAGTTGAATAATTTTAATTTCCACCTTTAATGATAAACACTACAATTTTTGTCATTGCAAAGTGGGACTCGAAAACATCGTGCACTGAAGAATGTAAACTTTTCCTTTTTTATCATCTTTGGAATACCGGATATAGTAATTGCCTGACACAATTCCAAGTAATTAATTCCTTTTGTTTCAAAAAGTGTTACATTTACTTAAAATACTTTTTGCTTTCAGAAAGACTCCATATCTGATCGTTCCTACTCATTTCGTCAAATCAAGGATTTAAGCAAAAGAATTGCATCTGCTCTCAACAAGCGAAACTTTAAAAAGGGTGATGTGTTTGCTTTGTTTCTTCCCAATCTGCCTGAGTTCCCAATTGTTTACTTTGGCGTACTTCAAGCAGGAGGCGTGGTTACTTCGGCTAATCCGCTCTTCACAACCGAAGAACTTGCTAAACAGGTAAAACAAGCTGACACCAAGTGGATCCTCACTGTGCCCCAGTTGGTGCACCGGGCAAAAGAGGCCATGCAAGAACTGGGGCGAGGTAACGTTTTCGTCATCGGTGACGTCGATGGGTGTGAGTCGCTCTCAGTCCTCCTCGAAGACGATGGCTCCAGTGTTCCTGACGTCACCATTAATCCCAAGGAAGACATAGCGGTGCTACCATTCTCAAGTGGGACAACGGGCCATCCCAAGGGGGTCATGCTGACACACTACAATCTTATCTCATGTGGGAGTATCATGCGCTCAAAAGGCTTCCTTGGCTTCGACGAAACCACTGTTATCTTGGCATTCCTTCCGTTTTTTCATAGCTATGGAATGGTCGCCATTATGTCGATGGGTCTTCATTGTGGTAGCACCATTATAACGATGCCACGGTTCGAACGAGAAAAATTTCTTCACTCCCTTCAGAACTACGAGGTTTGTGTAGTCGATATCGATATAGAAAAACGCTTTCTACTAGTTTATTAAATGTTCCCAAACTTCTCTCAAGGTTGGTCCAGATTCTATTTGTTGGCTGGAGAACCCTGAACCCTGCTGTCATAACGTGAGCTGTCACCTATGTCTGTGAAAGTTCCGTCTAAGTTTAATTAGCGGATTTTTGTTCTGAGTTTCCATTCTCCTCCAATAGATCAAGCACGCAAACGGAGAAACGGCTGCCACTTAATAATTGTCTCGTTCTGTTATTTTTCCTCAGGTGACGCACCTGCCCGTGGTACCCCCTGTGGTTCTTATGTTAGCTAAGCATCCCTCTGTTGATAACTTTGACTTGTCATATCTGACGGAGGTCACCTCAGGGGCGGCTCCCTTGGGAAAAGAACTGTCGCAAGCTTTGATGGACAGACTGCCACTGCTGAGTAGCGTAAGACAAGGTAAGTGACGTTGCACTGAGTACCCTTTACCTTGGTGATGGCATGACCCAGAAGGGACGCAAACACAAACAATTCGGATTGGCGGACGATTTTGGAGATTTCTTCAAGCACGAAAGCTGCTGTTCCCAAAACACTTTTGAAACGAAATCTTTGCCTGCATTTCCTTTATTTCTCTCAGAAACGGCTTAGGTTTTACGAGTCTCGCTGGGATTCAATAATTTGAAATGCAATAGAAATACTACGAAAACAGTAGCCTAACAGAAAGTGGGTTAATCTTGAAATGCTCTTACAGGCTATTAACTTGTAATGGTTCAGTTGATAATTTGGTACGACTGACAGTATTAAGCCATTTCCGAGTTTCCTTCTACCTCTATTTTAAAATGATGTGTCTTGGTCCACCGTTCATATGGTCTCACATCAAAAGCAAAGGCAAATATTTTACTTCGAAGAGAGGGGAGTGGTTTCCCAATTCTCCCGAACAAGAGGCTCATGTATAAAGCTATCGAAGGTGCACCGTGCCCTACTCTTTACGATGAGTGTGTGAGTTCTTTAACGTCCCCTGCTGAACGTGATACAGGAGACGGGGCCTACGGTTTTATCCCCTTATCAGAAACTAGAACATCTGCAGATGTCATTGCAAAGGAAGCACTTTCTCCTCAGTTATTTTAAGACCCTAAATGTTGGTCCGGTCTGAGGTTCTACCAACTGAGCTAATCGGTCTGATTTTAAAGACAAAAGACGTGCGAGTATATCAAACTCTTTTCCATATGTGTGCATGAAGACTCGTCTTGAAACAGATTAAAACAACATCTCGGAAATGGCCTATTCGCTTTGCTATAGAAACAGCCTACTGAAAGGATAAATATAAATGTGCAAGTCTGTTAAGAATTGTCCTCTTTGTTACTCCTACAACAGGTTACGGTATGACAGAACTCAGCCCAGTGTGTCACATGACTCCAACAGAAGACAACAAGCATGGTTCTGTGGGGGCTCTGCTACCGAACTTACGATGCAAGGTAACCATGCATGAACTACCTTATACACGCTTCGTTCAACTCCGCCAAAGCCAACTGGAAAACTATTCTGTCCTTGTTAGAGCTCATCAATCAGCATGTTGAAGACACAAACGCCCACAAGCAAGCCGAGCTTAAAGAGCTGATTTAAATGCCAACTTCACAGACCTAAATTTTCAAGTCAATACAAACAATCCTTATATAAAGAATGTGACCTCACCTCAAAGTTAAAGTGTTGCTGTCGTGTTCCTGTTAAAAATAATTATCTTTAGGTAATTTTACAAGAACACGTCAATCTCATACTCAGAACCTGCGTCCCCCTTGACCAGCGGTCCCGATTTGGTCAGTGCACATGCGTCGGCGACTGAAATGAATAAGTTTTCAACAGCCGATCTTACTCGGCCTTCCATTTGGCAGGCTTTCAGTCTAGCCCAGAGGACTACCTTCATACTGGCGATGTAGCAGCTATCGTAAGGTCTCACCTGAATGGCTCGATACCCTGCGTGAAAACAATAGAACAAACAACAGGAACTAGCCCCTAGCCCCTAAAACAATAGCAACTACTACACTAACGCTTCATACACAGCTTTTCTGTGATGTAATTCAACCTTATTTTCCTGTTTAATTCTTTTTTTCTTTCAGGTGGTTGATGTGGAGACTGGCGAGGTTCTCGGCCAAGGACAAGATGGCGAGATTTGCGTCAAGGGACCAACAGTCATGAAAGGTTATAACTGCTACATGTAATTTTTACACAATATAAATGAATAAAAAGAGAGCAATTTACGGTAATAAACATGAGCTGTTTTATTCCTCCCTGTCAAACTGTGCCTTATTCAATAATGTGTATTTGCTTGTTCTTGGGGCTCACTCAGCTCACACGCTCGTGAATTCAAGTGCGTCTTTCCTTGAATTTCTTGACTTTTGACAGGATATCTCAACAACCCAGAAGCCACCGCGCAGACAATTGACAGTGATGGCTGGCTTCACACAGGAGACATTGGGCATTATGATGAAGATGGGCATTTCTTTGTTGTCGACAGAGTTAAAGAACTGATAAAATACAAGGGATATCAGGTACGTATAGCATTAACTACCGTGGAAAAATCAACAACTGTACGTACGTCATTGTGAGAACTTACTTACTAATTTCACCCCTTGATCGATTACCCCCTGCCGTGACGACGCGCGCGACGAGCTGGAACGCCTGGTACGAAACTAACGTATCGAAGCCAAACTCTATTGCCTCAATTTGACTGGCGTTCGCCTCTAGCCAAACGTAATTGCTACTATTTGTTACCATCTAACGAATCACCAGGACAGGTCAGCAACCTAACCTTATGCTGGCATTTCCCGACGAAAGATACAGGCATGTATGTACCATGCACATTGTATAACAAAGTGATTATTAATGTCTGATGAAGGTAAACAGAATTCATCGAAATTAAGTAGAAATACAAGCAGATGAGCTTGAAGAAACTCTTTATAAAGTGTTTATTGGTGTGTGGAGTTAATTTCAATTACGTTGAATCCAGGTTCCCCCGGCCGAACTCGAAGCTCTCCTTATTTCACACCCGGATATCGAAGACGCAGCTGTTATTGGAGTCCCGGATTTGGAAAGCGGCGAGTTACCAATGGCATTTGTTGTGCGCAAAGCTGGGGCATCGCTCATTGAAAAAGACGTAGAAATATTCGTTGATGAAAATGTAGCGGCGTACAAGAAGCTTCGAGGTGGTGTAGAGTTCATTGATGAGATTCCAAAGTCTTTAAGTGGAAAAATACTGCGTCGCGAATTGAAAGACAGATTAAACCAACTAATCAAAGTCGAAAAGCCTTCGAACTCAAACCGGAGCTTCAGGAAAAGCCTGAGACAAAACGACAGGAAAGAAGTCAACGGGAATTCCGAGGGAATGCCTCCAAATGTGACAAAATCCAGCTGCTGTGTTCTTGTTTAGAGTCTTAAAATACCAATTCTCCCTACTCACTGCCACCCTAATGTGTAATTCCAGTTCCAAGAATTTGGTGGTTCATCAAGCACCTGTCATCAACTACGTCTTGTACAGTCGAAGCCCATTTATCATCATCATCATCATTTCATTTCAATAGTTTTACATAACCCGCATGTAGCAAAGCTAATCGAGGCGGTTGCGTAACTTACAATAAAAAAATAAAAATAAAATAAATAGATATACACATACGTTCACAGAGAGCGGACACACTTTGGACCAGAATATAACCAGTTCAATTTTTCGAAATCCGCCAGCACCTGAATTTAGTTCAGTATAGATTGTAGATTTTAGGATGTTAGTCTTCTGGACCTGGTTGATTCGAAAACTACAAGTTACTCCAGGTTTACACCTAGGTAGAAATAAAATCCAGGGTAAAATACTCACTGCGCGCGGTGACAAACTGTGTCTCTTAACTCATTATCAAGGTTAAGAATGTATTTTGAGACGCGTCATAGTAAAATGGAGATACGTAATTAACAAAACTAACCATTTAAAGTCACGCGGCAAATGCTAGAGGTCGCGATGCTGATTTCCCTTCATAAGCTTACGGGCAATTGGCAAACCGCCAGCTAACGTACCGGTTCGATTCCTTTCTCAATTTCGCATTATTATTGTTATATTGGCCGGGTATTTTAGTGTCCATGTGAGGCGCAGTGGCCTAATGGTTAGTGCGCTGGACTCCAGATTGAACGATCCGAGTTCGAGCCTCGGCCGCGGCACTGCGTTGTGTTCTTGGGCAAGACACTTAGGTACCTGTATACCTCAATTGACCACCTCACGCGAACACGTTTCGTTGGGAAGCTTTAAAAATAATCCCTCCAAAGGCAGGGGCGTAGCCAGGGGAGGGTTCCAGTTCCCCCCTCTCTCGATCTGGCGGTCACTACCGCGGCAGGACCAATCAGCAGCATCCTGACAATGTACCCAGACGCCATCTGCTATCCCCTTCTAGACCATCTACAATCAGAGATGAAAACATACTTCAATCCTACTAATGATGCTGTCTTGTCCAGCCTCTTCTTCCTGAGCTGGTAGCCGTAGGAGACAGAAATCCTGACATTGAAGCAGCGCTGGAGTTTTTATGAGAACGACCTTCCTTCTCCTCATGTGGTTGATGTTGAGCTTCCCCGATGGAAGAGAAAGTGGTGCAGCACTGAGGATGCCGACCTCCCCACCAGTGCAGTTCAGACACTCGCAGCATGCGATCGAGAGTTCTTTCCTAACTTCCACACCTTGATCCTCATTTCGTGCACGTTGCCGATAACGTCATCTGAATGTGAGCACTCATCAGTACACTAAGAAGGTTAAAAACATACCTGAGGTCGACCATGTCAAGCGAGCGAGAGTCTGGGCTGGCGTTGATGAACATCAATTACCACCGAGACATAAATATCGAGGAAGTGATAAACACGTTCGATCAACGGCAACCAAGGCGTCTTCTGTTTTCGTAGCGTAAACGCCAAAGTCTTGTACGTACGTAATGTAAGGATTTTAGACCAACCGTTTACGTTGGAACCAATTTGGAACCCTTCTCCTAGAAATCCTGGCTACGCCCCTGAAAAGTATACATTTTCTAAAAGCTTAATAAATGAGGAATTCTATTACACCTTCTCTTCTTAAGAAAGGATAAGAGGTTTAGAATTTTTGCTTATTTAAGTGCCCAATTGATGGCCCTTCAAAAGCGTGTCTCCGACTTCTCAAAGAAATGGTTACCGGCGCGCGAAATAATGCTGGGGGATAACCGTGCTATGGACTAGCTGCTTAATGCTACAGCAACCGGGATAAGCTCCGGCAGTGTGGACCACTAGGCACGAGGCTTTACCCGTTTTTTACACCGATAAAGACCGTCAAGAAAGTGAGGTTTTTAGTTTAGCTTGCGGTCATAAATCAACGAGTTTTTTCCCAGAAAGTATTGGAACGCAATGTGAATATCGGTACGCATGCATAACCCCAGCCCCAGACCTCCAGCGCCTCCGCCTCCTAGTCCACAACCCTTCCAGCTTCTGCACAAGATTTAATGTGACGGTTATTCTCTCTAAAATCTTACGGCGTGAACCTAGAAATCGAGAGAAAGAGCGGATTAACAAGGCCAAATTATAATGATACTTGAGCATGTAAAATGTCGTCTCTCTTCGCGTCCTAAATTCTATCCGCTCCTTGAGAAACGTCTAAGATGCTAATCTCGTACCCAGATTTCACTCTGTCTTCGCCAAATTCCATACTGATAACGTAGTACCACAGAGATCCGTCAGCGTTTCTGATTGGCTGTCGCTTGGGTTTGACTTTTCGCGCGCAAGTAGCAACCAATCAGAGATGATACGAGGAGCTTTTTAGAGCTACGTCATCAGAAGGGAAGTTCAAAATGTGATTTCTCATTAGTATGCTAATAGGAAGCAAGAACATGAAGCCAAGAATTCGAATGGAAGTTATGTTATAGTATTAAAATAAACCGAGTTTGGTCGAGAAATTATCTTTATTTATATCTTAAATTCTCCTCCTCTCTCGTACCAAAAAGTAAGGAATTAAGTAACAGGAAGTAAATTTATTGAAAGCTATGTAAAGCGGCAGCCTAAATGCACTATGTTTTATGTTTTACCCCTCCCCTCGTTAATTAAATCACTGCCGAATTTAAATTGCCTACACATAACCACTCCCTTTAAATGAGGAAATGTGGAGATCAGAAAAAAAAATACGGTTCGACCACGTTTTCTGGTCAAACATACCTTGAACAAATTAGACGAATAACGAAAAAAAAACACAATTCTGTTCCGAAAATTATTTGGGGTTCCTTTAGTTTTTAGGCTACATCGAGCGTATTCAGGTTCTAGGACTGCGGGATCATTCCGGGATCTGTACACGTGATCTGCGACTTCTGTGATTGTGTGACCTTTTATTTATAAATAAAATAATAATAATAAATAAGTATCGTTTATTCCACTTTTTTGTAGATAACTTAATTAACAAGCGGATAAAACTAACAATAGTGCTTTCAAAGCAATGTATTAATTATACTACCCAGTAAACGTACATAACTAATATTTAAAAGAAAAACAGTTCTCTGATCTCTAGATATTAGTTCTCATGAAATTATTGAATTGTCGAGAAGAAGAAGTTCTAAGATTAAACGGATTAGTTCTTTGTGCAGCAGTGGACACTAAGCACGATAATGGATGGTCACCGGGTGTCCGTCATCTCTCTTGTCGGAGACTAAAATATGTAAATAGGGCAGGGTCCAGTACAGGGTGGAGGCGGGGTGTGTTTGGTGTTAAATTCCCGTCGCTTGTACTCTTTAATCCTGCCTTCCACCTACCTACCTCTATTGCTGACTTCGGATAGTTTGCTGTTTGATTATTAGGTAGTGCTGTTTAATTTTACTAACCGTTTCTTGCGTTTCTCACGTACCAGGAACAATGCCGAAGGGAGTAAAAAGTGTACCCTGTTTAAGGACCGAGAACCTCAGAAAACTATACCCTATCCCGCAGCCCCCGAGTCCACTCGCTGTTCTTCGCGTTGCAATTGTGCCACAAAAATCACTTCCCGCTTTTCAGGTTACCTTAGCAACCCAGAAGCAACCGCTGAGACAATTGATAATGATGGCTAACTTCACACAGGAGACATCGGGCATTTTGACGAAGTGAATACTTCTTTATTGTCGACCGATTGAAGGAACTTATCAAGTACAAAGGATTTCAGGTTAATGCTGCAAAATAAATTCTGCTCCAACTATATCGAGAGAGGAGGGAGAAGAAGGGGGGAGGGGGGTCTCTAGAAAAGGGAATGAATGAATGAAGCACGTCTGGCCGAAATCCCATGCTTCCCTGTTGTCATAATTTCACGACAATACGTCCTCGCTCTTTGATGTGGCCACACGAACACATATAATTTCTGTTTCAAGCATTTTATAAGAAAAAAATCTATTTCAGTCTTTAACAAAGCAGTGAACTATCTGGTTTTCTAGGTCGCGTTCAGCTTTGTTACTATGGAACGTCGCTCAGTTCAGTTCAGCGGTCCCAGGGCTTTCTCCCTTGCATGCACATAGAATTAGAATCCTCGGCTCAATGACCTAAACCAATTTACTTTCATTTTACATTTCTACGTCCACTTTCGATTTTTCGATTAGTTCCTTCTTTCTTTTCAGGTTCCTCCGGCCGAACTCGAAGCGTTATTGATTACCCACCCGAACATCGACGACGTAGCAGTTATCGGCGTACCCGATCCTGAAGCCGGCGAGGTTCCGAAAGCTTTCGTGGTTCGTCGTGGCGACGTGACCATCGTGGCAATCATGGCCAAGAGAGTCCCACCACATAAAAAGCTGAGGGGTGGTGTGGAGTCCAGTGGGAAAATACTTCGCCGCTTGCTCAGAAGAAAAGAAAAACAAAAAAGTTATCTTTGATAATAATCGTTGTACTCTAACTTGCCGAATTTTGATATGAATATATAAAGGTTATTGGAATATAAAATTGCTGTCTGTAATCATCGACAAACAGCAGGACCTATAAGCAAGATATTGCAGCGGTGAAGACACTGACTAATTTAAATTTTCTCTAACCGTTGATCAAAAACAAGAAATTCCCCCTATCAGTAACGCAATAACGGACAACACAAAGTAAAGAGATTCCTTTGTTGGCTGAGAGAGAAGTTTATTCCAAAAAAGGATCGCGTGACCTGAATATTATCATGCGATCAGTCACGCAGTTGTTTGAATATGTTCGAGCTCGACTCGTACATCTCATTTAAGAATTTTGGAACCCTTTCTTTTCCCTGAAACGTTCCGCATTTAGAAATACACTTTACAAGGATCGCCGGATCTGTTCTTGTACCAGAGGGTTTGTTTTACCCGCTCATCCAGTATGCCGATCTTACGAAGCAAGCGTGCTGATATTGACATCCCCGAGAATTTATCGTGGACAGAGTTTGCTTTCCAGAACTTTGGCAAATATGGAGACAGAACAGCTATCGTAAGAAATGCTCATTCATTATTCTATCTTCCTTAGTTTAAGTTTGTGTTGTCTTACTTTATGACATTAGACAACGAGCAGTCCTTTTTTCTTAGTCCCTCGAACGCGAAACGAAAAAATGGCCACAGGCAGAGCACAGTACTGAAACGTCGGATATTCAATATTTCCATTGTTTGCTAAGCTTATGCTGCCAATTATCGTCACCCTGAATACTCCACACGGCATACACGGTTGAAGCAAATTAAAATGAAACGCTATTTTTTATTTACTGGGTACACTTATAAATACGCCGTCCGAACCATTTATGACTAACGTTCAGAGAGAATATCATCATCGGGGTGCGACTATATCACGGGCGATGAGCCGGGATGTTCATCGGTGGACACCTGACGATGAGTTATACCACATCGTATAATAGCACGCAGCGCTATTGTTTTAGGGCTAGGGTCCATTATTACTGTTGTTTGTTTATCATTTTTTCACCCGAAGTGCTTATTAGGCTAACCGGAGTGAAATGGAGGCTATCAAGAGGGGGTGGTGCATGGTGCGCAGCTCTTTAAGGGGTCTCACAGTTCTGGCTGAAAAAATGATAAACAAACAACGGTAATAATGGACCCTAGCCCTAAAACAATAGCACTGCGTGCTATTATACGATGTGGTATAACTCATCGTCAGGTGTCCACCGATGAACATCCCGGCTCATCGCCCGTGATATAGTCGCACCCATATCATCGCCGCCGACATTGGCATACGGCTTTTTTTTTCGCCAGGGCCGGGAGGGGGGGTGGTTAAATTCCCCAAAAGAATTCAAGGGATTCAATTCCCTGAAGAAGTCAGGCCATGCCTGACGAAGTAATGCCAACGTAACCGTTGAATGGATACTACAAAATAGGATCCCTGTGGGGAGGCTAGAACCTACTATGTTTGGACTTACTCGGTTCCTACTCGGTCGACCCATTTGCGTCCCCAGAGCCGCTTGTCCCTTTCATTTTGTTACCTTTTTATCAAATTCTCAAATTAATTTGTCAGAATAATAGGAAAAGGTCACTACAAACCGACTTATTTCCGCGTACAAACGCCTAACGACAAACCGCAGAAGATGAATTTTTGCCGTTCGCGGAGCCGACGAGGGGTTGGACGACGCCATGATTTCTTTGTTGTTGACTTTTCCGAGGCCTTTCGGGCCGCCTTTCCATGTGCCCTGTTCATTTGAAATGAGTGCTATTCATGTGCCCTGTTCATTTGAAATGAGTGCTAATTGTTATATTCTGGTATTTCTGTCATTTTTTTTCTTCTTACTGTTATTATTTACTTTCTTATTGTATATATATGTCTATGAATTATTTGTACTGTAATCTACTTCATTAATTAATTGTGTAAAATGTAAATGTAAAATGCCTCTTTTCTGACCTTCTATTTATTTTAAAGTAATAAATGGTGGTCACCCAACTAGTTTAGCTTTTTAGTTATTTTGGGTGACCAGCAACTGTATGTATTCTTAATTTATTTATTGTTTAATCATTTATTGTTAATTAATGCAGTTCAAATAAACCTTGTTGTTGTTGTTGTTGTTGTGCTGTAGTCAAGAAGCCTTGAACTACTAAACTACTCACAATACCTTTCGGGGCGAGTGTCGCACTTTTACTGCCGACAGCCTTTCTCGATCAAAACAGCTGTATATGTACGACAGCAAAATGCACAAGTTCTTGAAACAAATTGTAATGAAGGATTAATGCACCTATCAATGTTAACTCGGGGGGCTGATCAGATATAGGTGGGACATTTGACAGTAGTTATCGTCCCGTAGTGAGGACTTTTGACCGTTTTAGTGGACTTTCTAGCAACATTTTATTGACTTTTAGTGACTCTTTTGACCATCCACAAATGCCCGCCTATGCCCCCCCCCTCCGGCTTAACATTGATAGGTGCGTAAAAACAACAATTTCACTGTGTCAATCGACGTTTATACGTTTAGGCAATTGACGCAAAGCAAGCTTTAAACGTCAACTTGAAGAAAACAACAACTTTCTGTAGCGCTTTTAGGTGTACATAAAATGTACCCTGACACCGGGAGTATACAGAACAAAATTCGGCCAAATTGTGAAATATTTCTTTCATTTTGTTTCATTCAACCTATTGGAGTAAAATCCCTTCTGAAGACGTTTAAATTAAAGCAAGAAAAAATGACTGATTACGGCTTCTTTACACTGCCAAGCCACTTCTTGAAATGTAGATGGGATATTCCTTCCCTGAAAATTCGCCTTTGTGTTCAAAATCGTCACTAGATGATATCTTTTGAACTGTTATTGCAGCCTAAGTAGGCCCAAGTAAAATCCTTGTGTTGAACTACGTACTGGATTACATTCTTCTGGAGTGGGGAGGGCGGTGTTACCCAATTCTTCAATTTCTTCCCTATCTGAAGCACAGATGCCCTTTCTCAGACTCAGAATGAAAGTAATAGGTTTGTGGGGAGGCCTTCGGAGGGTTTTTTTATCGGTATTTCTCACTTTACGTATTCGCCATGGTCCTGAAGAGGTCGGAGGAGGGAGTGAAATGCCATTTCCCAGCCCAACTTTTCCCCAAATCCCTTTCCCATCCCTTGTTTGGCCAAATTTCCAGTCCCATTCCCAATCCCAATCCAATTTTTCGTTTCTAAATTTCCAGTCCCAGTATTCCCAGTGAAACAAGTTGGCAAATCTCAGTTCCCATTTTTCCTATTTTTCCCTTTCATATCCCTTTTTCTCAGCTAGGAACTTTTGCATAGTCTCCTTCGTGAATGGGAATTACTTAGGAATAAGTATCTAGAAAGTGCACCATGAACTAATATTGTTTACTTGTGTTCGCCAGATTGACGCCATTTCTGGACGATCTCTCTCTTTCAATCAAATAAAAGACCAGACCCGTCGATTCAGTTCTGCTTTATATAAAAGAGGATTTCAAAAGGGAGATGTCCTGGCCATGTATCTTCCAAATGTCATAGAATACCCGATCATTTTCCATGGCGTCGCAAGTCTTGGTGGCATTATTACCACTGTAAACCCACAATACTCGCCTCAGGAACTTGCTCTTCAGCTGAACACCTGCGGAGCCAAATATCTCGTCACCATTCCCTCTCTAGCAGTGCAAGCTTGCAACGCTGGCGTGTTAAGGGGAATTCTCTCCGTATTTGTCATTGGCGAAGCTCAAGGCTGTGAGTCGATTTCGATGCTTCTATCGGACGATGGAACTGCATTTCCTAGAAATGTGAAAATCGACCCAAAGGAAGATGTAGTCGCTTTGCCTTTTTCAAGTGGAACGACGGGTGTTTCCAAAGGCGTTATGACCACGCATTATAATCTGATAGCGCAAACATGTCTTCTGGCAAGAGACGGCCCTCCACCAGTGGCACCAACAATGTTAAATGTGCTCCCCTTCTATCATGTGTACGGCTTAACTATAATATCTGGAATAAATCTTTATCATGGAAGCAAGGTGGTTTTTCTTCCACGCTTTGAGCCGCACACTTTTCTTCAAGCCATTCAAGATTACAAGGTTTGTTAGAAGTATAAATTCTCCTTTCTGGTTTTCATAGTTCTTTCGATGTTAGATAAGAGAATTTAACTGTTGAACAACTAAAGGACAGCTAGTTTCCAGTTGTTAGCAATTTTCTACAAGAGCATGAAATGTTCCTGGAAATGTCGATCACGTTGAGGAAATAGAACAGCAAATTAAACTACCACAAGATGCTTTTAATCATTTTTGCCGGATGAAAGTATTTTTGACGATGACTGCACTTTATATTTTTTTCGCGTTTTGGATAATTACTGAAAGGTTCGTTTTCAGTGCAAGAAAACGCTTGTTTCCTTCTTGACATTTCAGTAGTTTTATTTATCACGTATTTTACTCGTTTCTGTCAACAGGTGACAATCGCTCCCCTGGTCCCTCCCCTGGTGCTGTTTTTGGTAAAGCACCCCTTGGTAGACAAGTACGACTTATCAAGCCTAATGTCTCTCGCCTCGGGAGCTGCTCCTCTCGCTCACGACCTAGAAATTGGTGTTGCCAGGAGGATACCAAGTTTGGTCTCAATTCGTCAAGGTCTTCGTCCGTTTATCGTAATTACCTGAGCTCTCTGGTAAGGGGCAGACCATTTAACTTCTGAGGGGGGTTGGTTGGGTGATTTTGGAAAAAGTATCCTACAAGCACACTTGAAGAAAAAATTACGTGCTCACGACCAGTGACGAAAAAATTTTCCCGTACGTTCAGCGAGCCGAAAAAATTCCTGTCACTGGCGAAAAGGTATCATGCACACATCACCGTGAAAAAATTTCCTGTACATGAAAGGGTTTGAAAAAACAATCGTGCCTGTACCAAATCACCCACCCCTCCCAGTAGTCAAATGAAGAAGTCAAAATGATCCGCCCCTAAGCTACATTTTTGGAAGTAAACTTAAGTCACGTTTCTATCCAATCAGAGCTGTTACAACCAATCGGGACTTGGCTTGCACACGCTTCCGGTTGTCTGATTTCCCGTGCTTGGTGCCAGTTGATTGTTTTCCGCCCTTGGTCCGTTTGTCTGTTTTCCCGCCTTAGGAGCCGAATGCGTATTTTTGTTTCAAGTTCTGATTGGATAATTTGCGTTGTCCTAAAGTACCTGTACGAAAACAATATTCGATTGCGGCCAAAAACTATCAAGAAGACTGCTGTCTTTCGCGTCAAATGAACGTTTTTGGAAGTTAGATCACTTCATTGCTTTGCTAGTCTTCAGTCCGAGATCCGTGTTAACGTTTTCTTCCTTTTATCATGCATCTCTTCTTTAGGTTTTGGGATGACAGAACTGACGGTTTCATCTCACGGCATTGGGATCACGGACAAAACGAGGCCTGGGTCGGTTGGATTACTTCTTCCAAACTTGGAATGTAAGGTTAGTTGTGATTGGCCGATGCCGTACAATGTACGTATGGTAGAATATATCGAGCCTGGTCATTGGTGGGATGAGTATGGAGATTGTGTCTTTAAATGTGTCTGTTGAAAACTGCGTTTAAAAATAGAAGGCACGTGAAAGATGAAATAAGTGCTACAAATGAGTTAATTTTCAACGATTCAACAGCAGTGTTATCGTTACTATTATTGACAGCTACCAATCACTGCTAATAATAATAATTATTATTATTTTTCGAGGGTGGCACTTGGCAGTAACTGAAACTCGTGCTCCTATAAACAAATGAAAAATAAACAAATAAATAATAAAGTAATTAAAACAAGTCTATAAACAATTAAAATATGATTTATCGAAGAATTAATGTAAAATATGTGAATTTATAATATAGATAGGATTCTGCGCGCGTTCTGATT